>WNWK01000107.1:622500-645000 GCA_009830355.1 Cherax destructor | reverse complement strand
CGCAATTCGACGTACAAACCACAGCCAGGCTGGTTTGGAAACGACTTGAGGGCCTTATCAAGTTTCCTCGTGAAGACAGTCAGTGGTTTTTTGGTACTCATCCTTATCTTTGCTATATAAAATACATTTTTAATTTTTAAACGGGTTGACTGGTAAGCCAGCGGAAGGTCTCGGTCAGATGACCAAAAGCTCCAATGGCGGGTGATCATTTGACTAAGATCCGCGTTAGTAAACACTTGACCTGTTTTTTGACGAAATTTACCTAACCTAACCCCTACGTATGACGGGAGGGTGTTGAAAAGTCGTGGATCCCTTACACTTGTCATCTCTTTATGTACCCATTGCATCCCTACTATTCATTATGGGATTTTTGCACATGCCGAGCCTCTTTCTTTCTTGGGGGAATGATTTCTTTGTGTGGATTCTGAACAAGTCTCTGTAGAATTTTCCTGGTGTAAATTATAATGCATCTCACACACACACACACAGTGCTGTGTATGATAGACTAAAACACTTTAACCAAAAATAAGAACCTTCGTGCACGTGCACTTCGTTCTAAATTATTTTTAATTTCAGTTGTGTTATAAACTGTTTTCGAATTATTGCTAAATTATTATGGTCACTTTATGTATGTGTGTATGTATACATGTATATACATAGTAAATTGCAAATATACTTCGCAGCATTCAGGATGAGTTCATTGTAGGAGTTGAGGAGGAGGTAATACATATATAATGAGCAAGCGACATTGTTTCCAGATGAGAGAACCTTTTCCAGTCTCTGTGATCATCCCTCCATTGAGCATCCAACCCGACGCCCTATTCCCATCCCCTCTCCATCTCCCTCTTTCCCTCTCCTTTACAAACGCGTGTTTTTATCCCTCTTCCTTTGCCACAACCCCCTACATCCTCCCCTCTCACCATAATTTACTCACCTCCCTATTCCCCTGGCTCCCCCCTGGGCCATAATCTGCTCACATGGCCCACAATGGCCCAGCCAGAGGCCATCAACAGAGGATAAACATAAGGGTTCGCGTAGGCTCGGATTATGTCTGCATGGTTGATTCACTTGAGTGTTGGGTTATGATCGGTCTGACTTTATGGCGGCCTGTGTGGGCTCACTCGGTCTGTTGGGGATGGCTGCCGTCTGTGTTGCGACAGAAAGGTCTGTATGGCCAGCATCTGTGTGTGTGTGTGTGTGTGTGTGAAATCTGTTGACTGCTGTGTGAGGGAAGGTCTTGAGGCTACAGTCTGTATTTTAACAGAAGAATCTGTTGGGGCTGCAGTCTGTATTATGTTGTGAAAGAAACCTGTTTATAGATGCAGCTGCAGTATGTGACAGAAAGGTCTGCAGAGGGCTACGGTCTGAGAGGTATACTTCTAGAGGGCCTAGGTCTAGAAAGTTGGGTCTTCTAAGGACTGGAACTGGGGCCCTCTTATGGTGTAATTCTAGGGAGGGGCAGGCTGCGTCAGCTTTTTTTAATAGCAATGTTTGCGTACGGTAAATATTGGTCCCTTATGGAAGAGAATAATTTAATGGAGACAGACCGACCATAAGCTATATATTACGAGGGAACAGCTCGTGTATTACACCACTTGTATAGCCCTGGTGTGTGTGTGTGTGTGTGTGTGTGTGTGTGTGTGTGTGTAATATCTGGGATATTACTGCAGTGTATACAGCAGGTAGTGAAAAAAATATATCCAGCATGACAATTCCCAAGTCAGTATTCAAAGGACACGTGAAACACTACACACTCAGTAATTAATGAAATATAATTAACATTCACATTGCCATAAATTGTAAATCTTGATACTCGAAACAAAATATAATTACTGTATTTACTGAGGCCATTCTGGCATCACGAGTGATTTACGTTCACATTTGAACTTTTTCATGTTTTCTGGCCACCTCGTTGCCAGACGTATCGAAACAGTTCATTATTTATAACTTATATGTGATTAAAAATGTTTGTGTAGTTTTTTAACTTTTCTTAAAAAATGGCCTATGCAAATTTAGAGGCAACGTTTAGCAACTGATATTAGGCACAACGATGGGAAACTGACATAGTAAATGTAAATTGTGTTGAAGCACTAGGCTCAAAAATTAAAAAAATATGAAATGTAAATCTATATGAGCTGAACAGTGAAAGAGACGGGTATATGGGCTTAATTTTTTTTATACAGATTGCTTAGCTTTAAAAATATCTAAGACGGTAGTCCACTGGTTATCCTTCAGTTGTGTACATTATTTCAATATTAAGTCTTCATTTGCATTATGCGGCGCAGTTCTCTCTGGTCACCATACTAGATAATGGATATTAATACAGGCTGACCTCAGCAGAAGAAGAAAAATAAGAAGGGATGTAACTAGAAACCACCTTGATGAGCATAGGTTAACTTGAGACTCTTACGTAACGTGAGGTAATTTTAATGTGGAAAGTTTCAATCCAGATCAGAGACAGAAAAGTAAGGAAATCCAGTAGCGTGAAGGTCAGGTGTAGTGTAGGCGGGATACACAGAATGGTTAATGACGTCAACTACGGCGGGTGTCGTGAAGATCCGAAATTAATTTAGCTACAATTCTGGAGATATTGAAGCGCCACACGTTTTGCACAACCATATTGCCGAGATAAATGACCACAGATTCTGAATAATGGCTTTTCTTTAAATCTTCTTCCTTAATGATAAGTTCGGCATTATTCCACTTAAGTGGTTGTCACTATTTCTATGAAAAACATGGGAATTATTAACATAATACGGCAGACGTATTTTTTTCATTGACACGGGAGTGCTTGTCGCTGTCTCTCTCACATGTATCTTCAAACCTTCTTCATATGATATTAACTCCAGCTTTGGTTTTGCCTAAACTTGTGGGTTTCTTTCTGGTTAACTCTGGTAGTAGTGGCTACTCTGAGACTGAACTATGAAAAGTCAGTGGAAACATTAGCCACCTTACCGTTGGCGAGGATGACAAATATTTCCAAAAGTTGTTCAAGCTTGACGGTGTTGATCCTCAGAGCACGACTACGCTGATTGATAAAATGAAGGGAAGTGTTGTTTAGAGAAGACCTGCTGAATGTAATCAAATTCTTCCTCAAGGTATTCAGTGCTACATACCTTTAGACCTTCAGATAGAATCCAATAACAACTCGGGGTTTCATCTTGTCATGATCCAAGAGAAAGCGCAATAAATCGTCCTTATTAGCTTTTCGTACACTTTGAAAGAGAACTTATAGTTAATTGTACATAGAAGTACATCTATGTAGAGAAGTTTATATTCAGTCCTCTTTAAGTGAGAGTTTAATGAAAGGCTCAAGTGTGTTGTCTTGGGAAGGTTGATGATACCGAACCTCCTGGGTGTTATGAGGATAACCGTATACCACAGCCACGTCACTTTGTTGGGAGTGAAGGGTGTGAGCTTTTTCACCTCCAGATGTACCATAGCTAGTATAATATCAATGGGGTACAGTATCAATGGGGTACCCCATTGATATGCCAAAACTTTGCCTCTAAAGGGAGTTACCATAAAAAACAAAATTCACACACAGTTCAATAAGATCGACCAAATGGCTGGCAGGCAAAGGAAACTCGAGGTCGCCATTGATCTGCCTACGAAGGTCTCCAGACCAGCAATCGGGAAGTCTGGTCTGAGACCAGGCAGTAGGGGGCGGTGACTCCCAATATCGACTCCAGGTAGACTTCTTTCCGGATCTAGGCCGAACCCTGAAAGTTGCATATTGATATTCCAATACTCTTAATGGAGTTCACCTCTAGTATCAAGGCCTTTCAAGGGAGGGGAAGGGGGGGAGATATCCCATTCTTCAGGACTGTGACCACCTTACGGGATTAGCGCTTTCTTGTGAATACAATCAGGTACAGCTTGGGCTAAACTCTCCGTAACAGCCTTCATGATCTGTGCTTCACAATAATGTAAAATGAAAAGATAAAGGTTTAAATTTCTTTCTCTTCTTTTGTTCTTTTCTTTTGTTGTTCTTATTATGTTCTTTTCTTTTGCTTTTTTCCTTATGTTTTTTTCTTCTTCGTCTCCTTCCTTTCTTCATCTCATTATTTTATTGTTATTATTGTTCTTGAGAAACCACTATAGTGATGCACGTAGTGATTTGAACGTTCCCAGTTTATTTTCAGCCACCTGGTTGCCAGACGTAACGTAGCTACTCCTTTTAATATGCTTATATGTGGTTAATTACCAGTCTACTTAATCTGAAACTATCATAATCTATTTTAGAAAGTATGGAATTTGTAAATCTACAGTGTTTACAGTGACGACGAGCACCTCTTGAGGAAATTAATGGTGCATAATGAGACTTAGGTTTCAGAAGAAACCGTAGCTCCTGTAGCTTGTAGAGAAGTGGTAGAGCATTCGGCTCAAACCCGAAAATGCCTAGGGTCGAACCCTGAGCTAGGAGAAATATATGCGAACAAGTCTCATAACACATGCAGCCGCTGTTACCTAGCAGTAAACAGGTGGGAGTTAGTCGAGTGTTCAGGTTTGCATCTGTAGGAAGACCTTAAAAGGAGAAGATAAAATTACCTGAGTTTTGGGCTAGCCTGTGGGAAAATCGCGATTAACGCAGCCTCTGGGCGGTGATGTTTCTTCAGATTGTCCTCCTTCACGACCAACTTGGGGTCCTTCATCTCATCAAGTGCTCTTGTAAATTCCTGTGTATTATGCAATCATTATTTTTTCTCTAATGCCTACATATGGTTACAGCTGCTGACTGTCTCGCCAATGTATACCTGGTGAGACAACCACCATATTAGTGTTAATTACTAGTTATATACCTTAGGGCTAACATTATATATCCCGAAGCTTCTTGGAGGTAAGTATAACACCGTTGTCAACACATTCACCAACTTTGGTTTTCCTGTCACTTCATCTTAGCTTTCAGATACCTAACAACCCTCAGAGCAACAGTGACAGCAGTAATCGACAGCATAAACTAGGTTCTTCAACAAAGCGTCAAAACCGTGGCAGTCCTCGTATCTAAAACCATATTTGAAGTGACCAAATGTAAATTCTCAGAGCAACACGCAAGCAGGCGTGTATAATATCTCTTGCAGAGGGTGTGACAGATTCTACATTGGTGAAATAGTACACAGCCTGAATACCGATAACCTCGAACAGAAGAACGTAGTATTTAAAACTCAGAGCAATGTCTGGGTTATACATATAGACAAACACGCACACCTCATTAACTGGAAAAGGAAAATTACAGAGATTAAAGGCTTAGTACTGAATCAGCAATCACACAGATTAGATTTCGTCATTGAAGCGGCTACTTTGTTGATTCTACATGTATCATGTAGACCAGCGGTTCCCAACCTGTATTCCGCGGACCCCTGGGGGTCCGCAGAGGTAGTACTGGGGGTCCGTGAGCTAGGTTCAAAATTTCAAAAGGCTACTTTGTAAAATGTATAATTACTCCCGATAAAGCTAATAAAGATAAACTTTCAGAATTTTTAAGCCGTTTCCAAATCGGTAAGAATAATCTTATTTTTTTAGACGTTTTTTTAAACTGTTGGTCTTATTTTATGGACTGTCGAATCAAACATGGCAAACCTCCATCGAACAATGGTCAAGATTCATTCAGTACAACTTACCAGACTTGGTTGCATGTGAAACATGAGTAGCCAAAACTAGCATCCAAAGCACTGAGATATTTAATGTCCTTCGGCACTACATATTTATGTGAGTAGGCTTTCTCAAAGATATTTTATATAAAATCAGAATACTGAAACAGGATGAACGTGGAACCTGATCTACGCTTAAAACTGTCTGACATTGAACCTGAAATTCGGAACATAGTGTCAACAAAGCAGCATCAACCATCTTATTAAACAAGTAATTTTTTTTAATACTGCCATTTATTTAATTGCATACTCAGTTATGTATGTCTTTCAATTGTGATAGCATATGGATACACAAAAGGCATAGGCCCCAAAAGGGGTTAACAGTGAAACATCTGGATATATCTTCACACTTTGTGTTCCGTCACAGCTTCAACACTATAGAGTAGAATCCAGAGACATTTATTATTGCTAGGTCGCCAAACGAGCTCGCCTTGCACGGGAAAACAACAGGTGGACGCGCACTCCCACTCACATCACAGCCTCATGTGACATCTAACAGACCTTTACCACTCACCCACTCACCTGTATATAATGTCCTGTGTATTACTCCTTGTATGATTTGATAAAGGCCTTTACAGAGCGGAACATCTCAGTCAAAGCTGCTTCTACAACGTGTGTCTTTTCAACGAAGGTCTTTCAACCATTGAAGAGTCAGCGTACAATGACAGTTCGTTCTCAAGCATTAAAGTTCAACAGTGTTAGCATTCAACTATTAAAAAATATATATATATATTACAGAAAATACCCGCGGATGTTGTATAAATAAATGCATGACGTTCGTGTAGGGAGAAAATATTAATACGGATCCGCGTCTGGGGAGCTAGCGTCCTCGGGTTATTTATTTAGCAGAATATACTAGGCATGGAGAGTAAATAACGTGCTCGCACGCTATTACATAAAATGCCTGGATTTATTCTCCTGCTCACTGGTGTAATGTGTGAGTCTGCGAGAGGATGTTCCCTGGGGGTGTAAGATGGAGATGGTGCTGGTGGTAGTGGTGGTGTGAGCAGGAGTAGTGGTGGTGTGAGCAGGAGTGGTGCCAGTGTGATCAGCAGAGGTGTAAATGATATGACAGAAGAGATAGACAAATGAATCCTTGTTTGCAGATTATATAAAGTTAACGAGGAAAATAAAACCAATGAGGATCAGAAAAGGCTACAAATGAGGTTTATTTTTAGTCTTTCCTTTTCCTCGTTGGTTTTTATTTTCTTCATTAAGTACAGGATTTAATGGATACTGTAATTCAGCTCTAGATCGAAAACTATGTAGAGACTCTGAAAGAGAGGCTGCAAACTTCACTTAAGAAGTAAGATCAAGGGGTGAGCATATTGCCGAGCATATCGTCAGAGGCACACATTGACCCTATGACATCGGCAGCGAATGCTCGTTAGTCAGATCTACGACTACCTTTCAAGAATCTCAGAGAATCATTCACAGCCGCATACACGACTTTCCTCAGGGCTATCTTTGAGTATATAGCACCATCATGGAACCCTCACCTGATGAAGGTACTGAGACTTATGACATTAGAGAAAGGGAATCAGGAAATACATAATGTCATAAAAAATATTCAGAGGGCATGATTGGATATAGACAAATATGGTTTGAAGGCACATTTGAAAATTGAACGCAGATGAGTCAGTGATGTCAGGAATTATTTCTTCAGCATGAAGGTGGCTAGGAAGTGAAACGACCTGGACGAAGTAGTAGTGGAGGCAGAGGCTCCAAACATATCTTTAAAGATCGGTATGACAGGACCCGCTAGGCTGTAAGGGAATAAACTCAGCAAGTGGCAAATTAAGAGGCAGGGTCAGGAGCTGAGATGCGACCACTGCAACCACAAATAGAGAGCGCGCGCGCGCGCACACACACACACACACACACACACACACACACACACACACACACACAAACATACAACAGGCCTAGTGTCTAATCGACATGTGCCTAGGACAAAATGGTAACTAACACACACACGACTCGACCCCTGCAACCACAATTAGGTGAGTACCTGGTCAGCTCAAGGTACTTACTTGAAGCTCCAGAATGTGTGGACTGTGCGCGCGCGCGCATCTACCAGATAGCCTAAATGTTTGTACCACAATGTTGTTTCAGCTTGTCCTCTGCCACGAGAATAATTACTACTGAATTACTGTCCTACATTTGTAATTTTCACCTTAAAACTCAAATCTCTCTAACAGTGGCACTAGTATGTGCATAGTCTTTGTACATTGGCACTACGCCAAGCCTGTTCTCAGTACACTGGCACTTAACTCATGGCCAAGCTCATACAGGCCAGTTTTCCTTGTCTGGTGACTAGATCTTATGTGGAGTAAGTCATTTGACCATCCCTCAGGTTTCCACCAATAACAGTCGACTAACACCGCCAGTTGTAAGGAGATTTGCTAATAAGTCTCGCCCTGCAAAAGATTCGAACCCAGGCCTTTCCGGATGTTAGCAGACGGCGATAAACACTGTGCATCTGCAACTAGATAAGTGTAAGTTGGCGTTGTATGTTGATCACAGTGAGAGAACGGACCATTGAGCCTGCACCACCAACTTTGATCTTCACATCATCATCATAGTAATAATAATAATAATATTAATAATAAATATGCATTCACTTGACCCTGTGGGTTCCCTACCTTGCAGTAATCAACTCAATGTTTAAACAGTAAAACATGATTACCCACAATCTCAC
The DNA here is from genome assembly GCA_009830355.1 of Cherax destructor. Lineage (NCBI taxonomy): Eukaryota > Metazoa > Arthropoda > Malacostraca > Decapoda > Parastacidae > Cherax > Cherax destructor. Next base: position 636,648 of record WNWK01000107.1, on the reverse strand, counting down.
AGTTTGGAGAGGAACCACCAAAAGATGTTTCGGTCCGTCCTGGAACATTATCAAGTTTCGACTGAGGTCAGGTGATGACATATTGTCCCTTTATTAAATATAATAAAATGTGATAATAATAGTAACAAGATTAAAGGATAAAAAACAGAAATAAAAATAACCAAGAAAATGTTATATAATACTGAACTACAAAATATGTAAGATGATGGTTCGAAGTATTAGGCAAAACTCAAAATTGCAAGAATCCTCCTATAAATCGAGAATGTTAGCACGCTATTCGTATACGCGCGCACACACACACACACACACACACACACACACACACACACACACACACACACACACACACACACACACACACACACACACACACACACACACACACACAGACACACACAGACACACAGACACACACACACACACACACACACACACACAAACGTGCAACAGTCCGGGACAAAGTAAATAGTAGAGCTAATATTGACTAAAGTGCTCAACCATTCCCTAGGAGATTGCCAGTGTGACCAAGCAGGGCTCCAGAACTGAGTGTGGGGGATGGGAGGAAGGGGAGAGGGGAATGTGTGCTGGTGAAGGGATCTTGATTCAGGGAATTAGAGCTACCCTTCCATTATATTAAACCTGATTACCTCCCATCCCCCAAGTTCTGTATGAGCTCCCAGGATTTAGAGCATTTCCGTTAATGTAAAACTTGAGGTATTTCAGTGTTGCCAACACTCTTATTTAGAAGTGACATCTGAAGGATACTTCCATGGGTCAACGCCCCCTGTGGATCAAGGCCAGATCAACAAAGCTGTTACTGTTGGACCCATGCAGTCCAACATACGAACCACAGCCCGCCTGGTCAGGTACTGATTTGAGGAACATGTCAGGTACCCTCTTCAAAGCAGCCAGAATATTGATGGTATTTCCCTTGTGCACGGAGGGAGGGCGTTTAAAAGGCGGGGACCCCTGACATTCATCTAGTTCTCTCTTAATGTACTCGTTGTGCCCCCATTTGACGTATCCTGTAATATCTGCCAAGTCTTTTGCATCCAAACGAAGTGATTACGGTGTTAGGTTTTGACCAGTCCCTCCACGAATTTCCAGGTATGTACCTTTCTCGCTTATGTTCCATGGAATATAGTTGAAGAGACTTCAAGCTTTCCCAGCACACATCAAAAATGAAAATAATTTAAAAAGCACTATAAGATATTGAGAGAATTTAGGATTTTTGGTTTACTGAAAGACAAGACAGTGGTACTTTTCTAGCAGCTTCCCACAAAACTCTGCTTCTGCAGAGTCCAAGACTTATAGATCTTGCCTCTATGCTGTGAATACTTAACATATTGGGGATTACCTATTGACTTGTAATTCCTTCCTGTGCCCTTGCCTCGACCCTAAGGTCCTTCACATAGTGTATTTTTTTTTTGCCACCCCTATAATAGCAACATAAACAACATGCGTTGTGATACCAAAGATGCATTATTATCGATTAGTTATACGTAATCTTTAGTTAGCTTACGTTAGCCTAACATAGAACAACTATTAAACGTTTGTAGTGGTTTAGATCAGACAAATCGTCGATCTGTAACGTGTGCAAAATGTACTCATTAGCGGACGGACTCGCCAGCCCCCTAACAAAGATGTATCCCCAGGAGCACGTTACCAACATGGCCTCCACTGTGACATTTGCGTAGAGGTTAGGTAAGGTTCGTCAGGTAACATTTTCCTGACGCGGGTCTTAGATGATGACCCGCCGTTGGAGCTTTTGGTCATCTGACCGAGGCCTTCAGCTGGGTTACCGGTCCACCCCTTTAAAAATTATGGTCAATTATAACCATTTAGAATTTTTGCGTAGAGGTAAATAACTCTGTAGAGGTGCTTTGGTGCTGGTGAAGGGCATTTGATCCAAAGACTGGGAGCTAGACCACACCTTGAATCAAACCTGACTTTCTTCCATTCTAGTGCTGTATGACTCCTACGAGTTTAGCACTTCCTAATGGCAAAAAAAAAAACATTGCATGTTTTCTAAGTAAAATATTTAATAACGACAGCTAAAATGAGAGCTGCAACATTAACATAGCTTCTGCAATAGTGAAATAACAGCAACAACAAGGAAATGAACAGAAGCAGCAGTACAAAAACAGCCAGCAATAAAACGAACAAAAAACAGCAACAGTAAAATAAAAAATAAAAGCAAAACCAAAATACCAGCAACAACAACAAAAAATAAGAGCATCGACAATAAAAAATAAGAGTAACTACAAAAACATCAACACCAAAAGTAACAGCAACAGGGAAACAATAGAAAACCAGCAACACAAAAATATAGTAACAGAACCTTAGAAATATCCAAAAACAGGAGAAATAACAGCAACAAGGACAATACCAACTAACAAATAAAAGCAACAACTGTAAAAACAGAATTCAACGCCGCCCATAAGCACCTCCCTGACAGCTCACGCCACATTTTGTATCATTCTAAAACTATTAAAATATTTCAGGACTTCAGATTAAATTTTAGACATTTAAATGGTAGTTTTCGAAGTTTTCCAGTGTATTATTACTTTATATTTTAAGTATTGCTGTATTTATTTTTTTACACTGTTGAATTTGAAGGGAAAATCATGTGTTCCCGTGTAAACTCTGCTTGGTTACTAGGCTTTAAGCCTATCAACTACACGAGGGTCATTGAAGCTGCATCTCATTTGTACACCAATTAAATAATATTTCATCTTAGGATTGCATAAGGGTTAAGGTATGATGTGTATACATGATTATATATATATATATATATATATATATATATATATATATATATATATATATATTTTTTTTTTTTTTTTTTAACACATCGGCCGATTCCCACCAAGGCAGGGTGGCCCGAAAAAGAAAAACTTTCATCATCATTCACTCCATCACTGTCTTGCCAGAAGGGTGCTTTACACTACAGTTATAAAACTGCAACATTAACACCCCTCCTTCAGAGTGCCGGCACTGTACTTCCCATCTCCAGAACTCAAGTTCGGCCTGCCGGTTTCCCTGAATCCCTTCATAAATGTTACTTTGCTCACACTCCAACAGCACGTCAAGTATTAAAAACCATATGCCTCCATTCACTCCTATCAAATACGCTCACACATGCTTGCTGGAAGTCCAAGCCCCTCGCACACAAAACTTCCTTTACCCCCTCCCTCCAACCTTTCCTAGGCCGACCCCTTCCCCGCCTTCCCTCCACTACAGATTTATACACTCTCGAAGTCACTCTGTCTCGTTCCATTCTCTCTACATGTCCAAACCACCTCAACAACCCCTCCTCAGCTCTCTGGACAATCGTTTTGGTGATCCCGCACCTCCTCCTAATTTCCAAACTCCGAATTCTCTGCATTATATTCACACCACACATTGACCTCAGACATGACATCTCCACTGCCTCCAGCCTTCTCCTCGTTGCAACATTCATCACCCATGCTTCACACCCATATAAGAGCGTTGGTATAACTATACTCTCATACATTCCCCTCTTTACTTCCATGGACAAGGTTCTTTGTCTCCACAGACTCCGAAGTGCTCCACTCACCCTTTTCCCCTCATCAATTCTATGATTCACCTCATCCTTCATAGACCCATCCGCCGACATGTCCACTCCCAAATATCTGAATACATTCACCTCCTCCATACTCTCTCCCTCCAATCTGATATCCAATCTTTCGTCACCTATTCTTTTTGTTATCCTCATCACCTTACTCTTTCCTATATTCACTTTCAATTTTCTTCTTTTACACACCCTACCAAATTCATCCACCAACCTCTGCAGCTTCTCTTCAGAATCTCCCAAAAGCACAGTGTCATCAGCAAAAAGCAACTGTGACAACTCCCACTTTGTATTTGCTTCTTTATCTTTTAGCCCAACACCTCTTGCCAAGACCCTCGCATTCACTTCTCTTACAACCCCATCTATAAATATATTGAACAACCACGGTGACATCACACATCCTTGTCTAAGGCCCACTTTTACTGGGAAATAGTCCCTTCCCTCCTACACACTCTAACCTGAGCCTCACTATCCTCATAAAACTCTTCACTGCTTTCAGTAACCTTCCTCCTATTCCATACACCTGCAACATCTGCCACATTGCCCCCTATCTACCCTATCATACGCCTTTTCCAAATCCATAAATGCCACAAAAACATCTTTACCCTTATCCAAATACTGTTCACCTATATGTTTCACTGTAAACACTTGGTCTACACACCCCTACCTTTCCTAAAGCCCCTTGTTCATCTGCTATCCTGCTTTCTGTTTTACTCTTAATTCTTTCAATAATAACTCTACCATACACTTTACCAGGTACACTCAACAGACTTATTCCCCAATAATTTTTGCACTCTCTTTTTTCCCCATTGCCTTTATACAAAGGAACAATACACGCTCTCTGCCAATCCCTAGGTACCTTACCCTCTTCCATACATTTATTAAATAATAGCACCAACCACTCCAAAATTATATCCCCACCTGCTTTTAACATTTCTATCTTTATCCCATCAATCCCAGCTGCCTTACCCCCTTTCATTCTACCCACTGCCTCACGAACTTCCCCTACACCCACAACTGGCTCTTCCACACTCCTACAAGATGTTATTTCTCCTTGCCCTACACACGAAATCACAGCTTCCCTGTCTTCATCAACATTTAACAAATCCTCAAAATATTCTCTCCATCTTCCCGATACCTCTAACTCTCCATTTAATAACTCTCCTCTCCTATTTTTAACTGTCAAATCCATTTGTTCTCTAGGCTTCCTCAACTTATTAATCTCATTCCAAAACTTTTTCTTATTTTCAACAAAATTTGCTGATAACATCTCACCCACTCTCTCATCTGCTCTCTTTTTACATTGCTTCACCACTCTTTAACCTCTCTTTTCTCTCCATATACTCTTCCCTCCTTGCATCACTTCTACTTTGTAAAACCTCTCATATGCTAACTTTTTCTCCCTTACTACTCTCTTTACATCATCATTCCACCAATCGCTCCTCTTCCCTCCCGCACCCACTCGCCTGTAACCACAAACTTCTGCTGAACACTCTAACACTACATTTTTAAATCTACCCCATACATTTTCGACCCCATTGCCTACACTCTCACTAGCCCATCTATCCTCCAATAGTTGTTTATATCTTACCCTAACTGCCTCCTCTTTTAGTTTATAAACCTTCACCTCTCTTTTACTTACTGATTCTATTCTCCTTGTATCCCATCTACCTTTACTCCCACTGTAGCTATAACTAAAAAGTGATCTGATATATCTGTAGCCCTCTATAAACATGTACATCCTGAAGTCTACTCAACAGTTTTTTATCTACCAATACATAGTCCAACAAACTACTGTCATTACGCCCTACATCATATCTTGTATACTTATTTATCCTCTTTTTCTTAAAATATGTATTACCTATAACTAAACCCCTTTCTATACAAAGTTCAATCAAAGGGCTCCCATTATCATTTACACCTGGCACCCCAAACTTACCTACTACACCCTCTCTGCATGTTTCTCCCACTTTAGCATTTAGGTCCCCTACCACAATTACTCTCTCATTTGGTTCAAAAGTTCCTATACATTCGCTTAACATCTCCCAAAATCTCTCTCTCTCCTCTACACTCCTCTCTTCTCCAGGTGCATACACGCTTATTATGACCCACTTTTCGCATCCGACCCTTATTTTAATCCACATAATCCTTGAATTTACACATTTATATTCCCTCTTTTCCTTCCATAATTATATATATATATATATTATATATATATATATATATTATATATATATATATATATATATATTATATATATATATTATATTATATATATATATTATATATATATATATATATATTATATATATATATATTATATATATATATATTATATATATATATATATTATATATATATTATATATATATATATATATATTATATATATATATATATATATATATATATATTATATATATATATATATATTATATATATATATATATATTATATATATATATATATATATATATATATATATTATATATATTTATATATTATATATATATATATATATTATATATATATATATATATATATATATATTATATATATATCCTTCCAGGTGTATAACACTGCTGCTGTTAGAGCATACACGTCAAGATATATTGTTCTACAGAATATACGCAAAGTGGCCAACACAGTATAAGGTATACTGTCCCCTCCCCTCAGGACACCCTTGCTGGTCTGCCAACAACTAGGTACTTATGCAAAATAAACAGCGGCAACAGATGTAAGGAAACTTGCCCAACTTCCAAATTCGCCCCAGAATCAAACCCAGGTTCCATGATTGTGAGGCAAAGGCGATACCACTGAACCATCAGTCTTATTTCCACTTCTTTTAATTTTCTTCCGTGTGACTTTATTTCATTTTAGTTTCCATAAAATTTATGACAGATTATTTTTTTAACTGACCTTTTCCTCGGTGAGGATTTAAAAAAATAGTTAAGAATTTCTGGTAAAAGCCTTTCGAGAATTTAGATTATGTAATATTTGAACTATTTACGAGATAAGTTTGCATTAATACATTGAATAGTGAAGACTCTAAACAGAGAACAGAAAGATACCTGAGGAATTCTCAACTCTAAATAAAGGTATCTACACCGAGATCTGTATATCTTTCGGTGTATATACACTTTAAATCTTGTATTTGTGAATTAAAATATTCTTTACTGGTGGTGTCGTGATTACATGCAGCTTAGTGACCCTCGTGTAGTGCTGGCATGGTTGGTAGCAAGCTCGGCACACATTCCGAGGGCCTGTGGTTCGATTCCCGGCTGGGTAGAAACGTTGGGCATGTTTCCTTACACCTGTTGCCCCTATTCACCTAGCAGTAAATAGGTGCCGTCGTGTTAGTTGACTGTTGTGGGCTTTGAAATCAGCTGATATATAATTACAGCTCTTAGACTGTAAAATTGATCCGTATAGAATTTTTTTTTACCCAGAAACCAACCAGAAAACTTGGGAAAGACTCCAGTAAATTCCTTAACAAGGCTTGACAGCTATTTGATGGATTTACGATCATGGAAATATATCGACAGTGACTTTGAATTCTATACAATACCTCTATAGACTCCATTTTCTTGCCGAGGGGAAAGTAAAGTATTAAATTTTTTTTTGCGAGCATTGATTTTGTCAGGTAGTCGTTGCTGGAGTTTATATGGAAATGAACCACGGCGTATGCTGCCCCCTGGGAGCAACCTGCTGCGATATTTAGGCCATAAAGTTGCTAAACGAGGCCGAAACGAGCCGGGGGTGACAGCCAATGTGGGATAAATGGGGCTGAAATGTTGCCTTAATCTCTCCTCTTGTCGTGGATGGTCGACCTGACACCGTCTGTGATAATTATGGTGCTTGCTGCTGCCTGCTGCTTCTTGCTGCTGCTTCAGTTGCCTGCTGCGGCTACCTGCTGCTGCTGGTTGATGCTGCTGCTTGCTGCTGCTGCTGCCTGATCCTCCTGCTGCGGCTATTTGCTGCTGTCTGCTCTCTGCTGCCTGCTGATTCTTGTTGCTGCTGATATAGCCTCCTGTTAACTACTGCTGTTCCTGCTGCTGTCTCCTGCCAATTGATGCTGCTGCTACTGCTTGCTGCCAACTGCTACAATTGTTGCTTTTGTTGCTGCCAGCTGCTGTTGCCTGCAACCATTGTTATGTTAAGGTCGTTCGTTACTATGACATCATCACACACTGTTGCAGCATCACGCGTTGTTATGGCAAGAGTACCCGTTATTATGGTAATAACATCCGTTATTATGGTAATAACATCCGTTATTATGGTAATAACATCCGTTATTATGGTAATAACATCCGTTATTATGGTAATAACATCCGTTATTATGGTAATAACATCCGTTATTATGGTAATAACATCCGTTATTATGGTAATAACATCCGTTATTATGGTAACAGTACCTAATTTTTGTTCTGCTTAATGTATATATTTACGATAATGAATTTTATTTTGAAACGTACCTACTTTGATGCTAGTGAAGGGCTCCTGATCTATGGAATTGGAGCTACCCTTCCCCATATTTAATCTGTCTTGATTGCCTCCCAGTCCCAAGGCGCGGTATGGCTCTATGCGGAATTTCCCTTCTAAAGATAAACATTAAAATAGTCGGCCTTCAGAGGGGGTTCTTCGTTGCTGGTGATGTCTTCTTGATCCAAGAAACTTGAGCTGTCTTTCCCATTCCTCTGATCAATCCTGATTGCTTCCCATTTTCCTGGCTATATATATACTATATCTTAAGAGGGTTACTTGTATCTCAGATCTCGTTCTTATTTCAGTTAAAGTCTAGGAACAGTATCGTTTATCTTTTCCAAGTGTCAAACGACATTCGCTCGGTAGGCTGTTTTTCATTTCCACAGATTTTCTGCGTGTTTGAGGTCTTCGAGTTAAGAACGGAGTGTTGATGCTGTGATTCCTTTAAACAGAAGATCGTTGGCGCCTCTGTATTTCGAATCATTATGGTGCTGGAATGTTTGTTGAGGTGAAGCAGAGGTGTACTGAAAGAACATGTCAATTTTATATCAAAGGTATCTTTTTTTTTTTATTCTATTCCATAAGTTCATCAGTTTCCAGTATGCTCAGTAACACTGGGAAAGCAAACCATTATTATTTTCATAAGTCATGTCAATATTTCGGCAGTTATACAGCTGAATAAAGGGAATTTTAGCTACTAAAAATTTCTTCTTGTCATGCATCAGCAGATTCATAGTGAAGTGAACTTATTAAAGACGCCAGATTAGTGTAAGCAAGGTTAGTCACAGAGCATTCTACATTACACTTTAAACATAGAGCGTCCGACAAAATTACACAGGCCTCTGAAGAAATTTTTATTGAGGTTGTCAATCCTTGAAGCAGCGACAGTCTCTTCGCTCCGAGACGTAAACTGTCCGTATATGTTATTTCGTTAATCACGTTAAACTATATGTATATAAAGAATAATTTATATGATCAAACATAGAATAACGAAGATATATAAACTTTATCGCCTTTTTTTTCTTTTTAATCATGCTGAAATCGTGGTAGGCGTGTGAAAACTAGCTCTCGAATTAGTTACTTGGAAACGATGTTTCGCGTTGATGGCAATTTTTTCCTTGCAGATGACCAGTCGTCGGTTGCGGGTTTGAAGTAGTCTCTAGAATCACTTTCCTGACCGCAGCTTCTCATAAAATCCACCTTACGACCTCTTCCTGGCAAAGATGAAACCTCGGGTCGCACTAGAGCTGAACTTTATGGTGTAATGGTCATCTTCTTGGGAATGTTTGTATGGGACTCGCACGATTTGTTGGGGTCGATATCAAATTTCTGCGATCTTCGGCATCTTCCCAGCCTTCCTCCTCCTCCATGACCATAGATGGTACTGATTGCATTGATTTACTTTATTGGCTCTACCGATTGATCGAGGGTCAAACCACAGTCTATCCAGTCAATAACCGGCAAGTTAGAATGAGAGGTGTATTTCAGTGTATACACACTGAGAGCTACACGTCTTAGTGTATATATACAGATACACCTCTCGTTATATATACACACAGATACACCTATCGTATATACATAGATAAACCTCTTGTTGTATACATATAGATACACCTATTGTATATACATATATATACCTCTCGTTGTATATTCATAGATACACCTCTCGTTGTATATTCATAGATACACCTCTCGTTGTATATTCATAGATACACCTCTCGTTGTATATTCATAGATACACCTCTCGTTGTATATTCATAGATACACCTCTCGTTGTATATTCATAGATACACCTCTCGTTGTATATTCATAGATACACCTCTCGTTGTATATTCATAGATACACCTCTCGTTGTATATTCATAGATACACCTCTCGTTGTATATTCATAGATACACCTCTCGTATATGCCCTTGGAGATTGACTGTGTTCTTTCCCAAACTCCCACAGTTTATATCCAATGAAAATCATGGGATATTTCAAGGGCTTCTATAACAGTTGTGTTTATGAAGCTATCAGAGAGTTAATGGATGGTTGGATTGCATTGAAAATGAGTAAGTTCCATTAAAATATTTTAAATTATTAAAAATATACATCGTGCATTTCCATATATATATAATTGTACTTTTTTATATCTACCGGTGATTAAACATAGATAATCTTGCATTTTCATGATGTACTTCGTATAGAAATGTGTTGAATTTACATCTGCATTGTTTTGCTAAATCTTTATCTAGGTCATTGAGTTTGATTTTAGACATTAATGTATGTAAAATCTAAATCTGCTTTCCTTTTAAGAGTGTCTTAGAGTCTAGTGGGCTTTTGGCGCGGAGAATAACTCTCGTTATAGTGAACTTTCGCTTTTGGCAAAGATTTATCAGGTTGTCACTTGTGGACAATATCTGTTATCTTACATTCTGTTTCAGAGTTGCAGAAGAGGTCATATAAATACTCAAGACAATGTCCAATTTGTTCGTCACATTCTTGAGAGGTGTGACGGTGTTGTTACGACCGAGGTAAATAGCCATCTCCAGGAGATGGTCTATCCAACCCTTGGTGCCATCATGGTGCCACTCTTGTTGACTCAACACTCACCCCATCTCTCACTCCTCCTAACACTCTCTCACTTCCTTACGCCTCCATCCCTCACTGTTTCATCCTCCACTCCTCCATCCCTCACTGAGTATAATAAGATTAACAGTGTGACTTCCCAGGTCATCACTAAACACTATTAGCATTTTACCACTCTGTGGTCTTCTGGTTTCCTTGATCCTCAGCCAGTGACTCAACCAGGATTCTCAACTCCCATTTGTTTTCTTCCCATTGTCTCACCGTCTATACTATCTTCTTCCCAGCCCCTTCATCTTTTATTCTTTCTCCCAATCTCTTCCTTCTATTACTGTTCCCTCTCCCAGTTCCTTCCTTATCTTCTGTCGTCTCTCCCAATCCTCCACTCTTGTATCTTCTCTCTCAATTCCTTCCTCGTTTATCTTCTTTCCCATTTCCTTCCTGGCTGCAGTCAGTAGGGTTGGCTTCTCTCCCTGTCCTTGAATGGGGCCTGAGGTTCGTCTTTGTGGGCAGTGAATGGGGAACCATAAGTGTCGGGTCCCAGTGATGACCTTGAAAAATTTCGTGGAGTATGATTCAGCTCACTCTTCAAGGATAAAGGTTTTTGCTGATGGGTTAAACTGCGAGGGTGGTGTTGGCTTTGCTGTGATCGCTGGTGAGGATCTCATTGTTCACAACTACCAAGAGAATCCTTTGTGTTCACCGCGGAGCTCTACGCAATCCTCACTGCTCTTGTCATGATAGCTGGCTTAGTTGGTTCTCGGTTCACTGTATACTCAGATTCCCATTGTTCTCTGTCTGCCCTGGCCCAGTATTCTTCCGTCCACCCTTTGGTCCAAAAGATCCAGAAACGGTTAGTTCAACTCCATGCGCAGCACAAGGATGTGGAATTCTGATGATGCTTGGGCCATGTTGGTGTCCCGGGAAATAAACGGGTGGCAGCCGATTCAAAGGCTGTTTTAATGACATAGCCACGGATATATCCTTGGGAAGTGGTAGGCCCGGTGGACCCTACAGACGAGCAACAAATAACTAGGGTTTGGCAGGATGTGTGTGTGTTTGGCCTTCCTTCGAAAGGATTCGTCACTTTGAGACTAAACTCAATCGATTAGGAACACACATCTCACACATAGCCACCTGTTTTCAGATGCTCCAGCATGTAAGCTGGCTGTGGTACATATTTTAGCAGTTTCCCCATGGCTTAGCCTTTTCCATCATCGTTGGTTTTAATTACCGAGGTGCCTGTGGGGATTTTGGGTAACTTTTAGGAGTGTCTTTTAACATAAGTAATTAAATTTTTTTAACTGATACTGGATATTTATCTTGGTATGACATTATTTATTGTGTTTGCGTTTTATTAACGTTAATAGTTTGTATTGGTTGTTAATTTTATATTTGTGTCGATTGTGTGTAGTATAATTTTCTTTTATTGCTGAGAGCGCCGAGTGAGCAACACGGTGAAAGCGCTTTCAAGTACCACAACTACTGCCCAGACCCTTCTTGCTTTTATCTTTCTTCTTTCTCAATTTCTTTGATCCTTTCTTTTTCACCTCATTCCTAATCCCTTCTTTTTCTTTCCATTTATCTTTCATTCCTGCTATTTCTTACAATCCTATGATCTTTCATTTCCTGCCAATCTCTCTCTCTCTCTCTCTCCATCACCTCCCTGCCTTACCCACTTCCTCATCCACCACCTACCCACTTCCTCATCCACCACCTACCCACTTCCTCATCCACCACCTACCCACTTCCTCATCCACCACCTACCCACTTCCTCATCCACCACCTACCCACTTCCTCATCCACCACCTACCCACTTCCTCATCCACCACCTACCCACTTCCTCCCTGACTCATCCATCACCTCCCTGCCTCATCCACCACCTCCCTGCCTCATCCACCACCTCCCTGCCTCATCCACCACCTCCCTGACTCATCCACCACCTCCCTGACTCATCCACCACCTCCCTGCCTCATCCACCACCTCCCTGCCTCATCCATCACCTCCCTGACTCATCCATCACCTCCCTGACTCATCCACCACCTCCCTGCCTCATCCACCACCTCCCTGCCTCATCCACCACCTCCCTGCCTCATCCACCACCTCCCTGCCTCATCCATCACCTCCCTGCCTCATCCACCACCTCCCTGCCTCATCCACCACCTCCCTGACTCATCCACCACCTCCCTGACTCATCCACCACCTCCCTGCCTCATCCACCACCTCCCTGACTCATCCACCACCTCCCTGACTCATCCACCACCTCCCTGCCTCATCCACCACCTCCCTGCCTCATCCACCACCTCCCTGCCTCACCCACAACACCATGGGCGGCCACAACACCATGGGCGGCCACAACACCATGGGCGGCCACAACACCATGGGCGGCCACTAACCTCAGAGTTGTGCTGGCCATGAATGGTCTTCATCAGCGCTCTATTGACTGACTTGCTTCACCACACTTGTCTTCCTTTACTACACTCTTCTCCTCTTACTCCTCCTTCCTCTGCTGCTGCTGTTGCTCCTCCTAGTCTTCCCTTTCTTCTCCCCCTCCCCCTTTTCAGGGAGACATTATGAGATATCTTGATAGTTCTTCCTCCTGTTTTCCTCCCTCTCTTAAAGTTTTCTTCCTCCGGCGTTCATTTTGCCTCTTTTTCTTCGCATCTGTCACTGGGGCGCCGGTGAAAGGCCTGAATTTTCAAACTCGCATTTGTCTCTTTCAAACACCCTTGATATTCAACGTTGAAAACCATTGCTGCAGCTGATGAATGGGTGGATGCTGCCGCCCACTCACCCCCACCCCATCCACTCTCTCTTACCTCCTTCACCCTTTCCTTGCCTCATCTCTTGTACCCTCCCCTACCATCGTTTCTCCCCTCTTCCCCTACCTCTAACTCTACCTAATCTTCTTCAGCCTTACCTCCCTCACTCTCCATCCCTGGTTCATCTCCATCCCTGGTTTCTCTCTCTTCCTGTTTCTTGTTCTTCCAAGGTTCAACTTCCTCATCTCTCTCCCCGGTTCAATGCTTTCTTTGCTCAATTTCCCCCTCGCCTCTTTCCCTATCTCGAGATCATTCTCACACATATCTCCTTCAGTGATCTCTAAATCATCTCTTTCCCACATCTCCCTCCCTGGCTCAACACACTTCATCTCCCTCCGACATCTTATGATACAGTATATATATATATATATATATATATATATGTCGTGCCGAATAGGTAAAACTGGTCAGTTAGCAAGAACTCATTTAAAATTAAGTCATTTCTAAAAATTTCTTTTATATGTAAAGCCAAATAATTTTGTACCAAAAGAACCTTAGAAAACGTACCTAACCTTATTATAACAATCGCAATTTAATTTAACCTAATCCAACTAAATATATTTTAGATTAGTTTACAATAATTTAACAAACAAACACAATGAAATATGTATATTTTTTTCGTTAGGTTCATATTTTTTGCAAGATTATTGCATACACAGATTCTCGCTTGCCTTATTCGG
>WNWK01000107.1:602500-617500 GCA_009830355.1 Cherax destructor | reverse complement strand
TTACTGGGATTTATATCAAGAAGTGTTAGCAACAGAAGTCCAGAGGTTATATTACAGCTTTATACATCATTAGTAAGGCCTCACCTAGATTACGCAGCTCAGTTCTGGTCTCCATATTACAGAATGGACATAAATTCGTTAGAAAACATTCAGCGTAGAATGACTAAATTAATACATAGCATTAGAAATCGTCCTTACGAAGAAAGATTGAAGACCCTAAAATTACATTCACTTGTAAGACGTAGAATGAGGGGAGACATGATCGAGGTATACAAGTGGAAAATGGGTATTAACAAAGGGGATATAAATAAGGTCTTGAGGATATCTCTCCAAGAGAGAACCCGCAATAATGGATTCAAGTTAGATAAGTTTAGATTTAGAAAGGATATAGGAAAGTATTGGTTTGGAAATAGGGTAGTTGATGAGTGGAACAGTCTGCCTAGTAGGGTTATTGAAGCTAGGACCTTGGGTAGTTTCAAATTTAGGTTGGATAAATTCATGAGTGAGAGGGGTTGGATTTGAGTGGGACTCGCGCATGAGTGGGTAGAATTGTCAAAGCTTATTTCTTGGGTAGCATTGAAAATTGGGTTGAGCAAATATTCTGTTAGTGGGACGGATTGTGAAGGACCTGCCTAGTATGGGCCAACAGGCCTGCTGCAGTGTTCCTCCTTTCTTATGTTCTTATGTTCTTATGTTCTTACTGTGAGGTGTAGTCTTTGTTAGTGTGATGTGACTGTGAGGTGTAGTCTCGCCCCTTATATAAGCCTTCTTGTCATGTTTGCTGTTATAGTTCCTTGATAATGTGAGTAGTCACGAAAGCGCTTGGAATTCTCTATTTTTTCATAGTGGTTGTCTTGCATATTTTGATATCACCTGTTTACTGTGATCTTTTTGCATATATATATATATATATATATATATATATATATATATATACACACACACACACACACACACACACACATACATATACGTAATTCACCATTTCCCATTAATTGCTAAGAAGATTTATTATATTTTTTCTATTTCAGAGCACGTTTCTGATATTATTTGTCCTCTTCTATTTCACGAATTAATCACAATTCCTTTTGCAAGTGTGCTCAGATGATGATAATAATAAACATACCGTATCGTTTTAATTTTCCTGAAACGTAATATTTAGATTAAATTCATGCTCTTGTACACAAGATAGAATGTTTAGGTTGAAAATGTTCGTCGGTGTTCTGTGTTCACTGCATGTTAGATATACGAACAGAATGTAACTATTGGAAAAAATATCATTTCGAATGAATTGATGCAGACAGGCGGACAGCTATGCAGAGAACGATCCGATTTATAGAAATTAGAAAACTCAGACGAGTAAACTTTATTGGGGAGCTGCGAGCAGTAAGTCAGGGAGTTGTTGAACCCTCCCTCCCTCACACACACACACACACACACACACACACACACACACACACACACACACACACACACACATTCAGGTGGTACTGGAAAACCACCTCATGTACCAACACGTAAGGGACATTACCAGAGAGAGCGGGAAGGATGAACCAGCAAGGCTGGACCTAGTATTCACATTAAGGAGTGTAGATATTGAGGACCCCTCGGGGCCAGTGACCACGCGGTTCTGAGCTTCGAATACATAGTTACAAGTAGAGAGGGAAGCAGGAATCGCAGGAAGAATGAAGCCAAACTACAAGAGAGGGGACTACGCAGGCATGAAGAATTTAATGCACGAGGTTCAGTGGGACAGAACTGGCAGGGAAGTCAGTAAACGTGATGATGGAATATGTGACAACAATATGCAAAGCTGAGGAGAGGTTTGTACCCAAGGGTAACAGAATTAACGAGAGAGCCAGGATGAGCCCTTGGTTCACCCAAAGGTGTACAGAGGCAAAACCCAAGTGTGCTAGAGAATGGAAGAAGTATAGAAGGCAAAAGACCCAGGAGAATAAGGAGAGCAGTCGTAGAGCCAGAAATCAATATGTATAGGTAAGAAGGGAGGCCCAAAGACAATACGAGAATGACATAGCAGCGAAAGCCAAATCTACCCAAAGCTGTTGTACAACCACATCAGGAGGAAAACAACAGTCAAGGACCAGGTAATCAGGCTGAGGAAGGAAGGAGGGGAGATCACAAGAAACGACAGCGAAGTATGTGAGGAGCTCAACATGAGATTCAAAGAAGTGTTCACAGAGGAGACAGAAGGGACTCCAGAAAGACGGAGAGGTGGGGTACACCATCAAGTGTTGGACACAATACATACAACCGAGGAAGAAGTGAAGAGGCTGCTAAGCGAGCTAGATACCCCAAAGGCAATGGGGCCGGATAACATCTCTCCATGGGTCTTGAGAGAGGAAGCAGAGGCGCTATGTGTGCCACTAACAACAATCTTCAACATATCTATCGAAACAGGGCGACTACCTGAGGTATGGAACACAACAAATGTAGTCCCAATTTTTAAAAAAAGGAGAGAGACACGAAGAATTAAACTACAGACCAGTGTCACTGACATGTATAGTATGCAAGGTCATGGAGAAGATTATCAGGAGAAGAATGGAGGAGCACCTAGAAAGGAATGAGCTTATCAACGACAGCCAGCACGGTTTCAGGGACGGGAAATCCTGTGTCACAAACTTACTGGAGTTATATGACAGCAGTAAGACAAGAGAAAGAGAGAGGGGTGGGTAGATTGAATTTTCTTGGACTGTAAGAAGGCGTTTGACACAGTTGCACACAAGAGATTAGTGCAAAAGCTGGAGGACCAGGAAGGGATAACAGGGAAGGCACTTCAATGGATCAGGGAATACCTGTCAGGAAGACAACAGCGAGTTATGGTACGTGGCGAGGTGTCAGAGGTGGCGCCTGTGACGAGCGGGATTCCACAGGGGTCAGTCCTAGGACCGGTGCTGTTTCTGATATTTGTGAATGGCATGACAGAAGGAATAGACTCAGAAGTGTTCCTGTTTACAGATGATGTGAAGTTGATGAGAAGCATTCAATCTTACGAGGACCAGGCAGAACTACAAAGGGATCTGGACAGGCTGCAGACCTGGTCCAGCAACTGGCTTCTGGAGTTCAACCCCACCAAGTGCAAAGTCATGAAGATTGGGGAAGGGCACATCTCCTGAGGCGCACATCAACCAAATAACTGCTGCAGCATATGGGCGCCTAGCAAACCTAAGAAGAGCATTCCGACATCTTAATAAGGAATCATTCAGGACCCTGTACACTGTGTTCGTTAGGCCCATATTGGAGTATGCAGCACCAGTTTGGAACCCACACCTAGCCAAGCATGTAAGGAAACTAGAGAAAGTGAAAAGGTTTGCAACAAGACTTAGTCCCGGACCTATGAGGTATGTCCTACAAGGAGAGGTTAAGGGAAATCGACCTAACGACACTGGAAGAGAGAGAGAGGGGATGTGATAACGATATATAAAATACTGGGAGGAATCGACAAGGTGGACAGAGACAGGTTGTTTCAGAGATGGGACACAGCAACAAGGGGTCGCAGTTGGAAGTTGAAGACTCAGATGAATCACAAGGATGTTAGGAAGTATTTCTTCAGTCACAGCGTTGTCAGGAAGTGGAATAGTCTGGGAAGTGATGTAATGGAGGCAGGATACATACATAGCTTTAAGACGAGGTATGATAAAGCTCATGGAGCAGGAAGAGTGACCTAGTAGCGGCCAGTGAAGAGGCGGGGCCAGGAGCTGTGACTCGACCCCTGCAACCACAACTAGATGAGTGTACACACACACACACATATATAAAACAGGCCTAGTGTCTAATCGACATTTGCCTAGGACAGAATGGTAACTAACACACACAATACACACGTACACACACACACACACACACACACACACACACAAAGAAAAATTCATACATTTACACTTGACATTTTCAGAGTAAAACATGAATATTAGAAGCTTCTGATATTTGGTGATCGCGTAAAAATCGCCTCCATCACCCGATGCTGCATGCTAAATTGTTGCCTCACATCATAAAGTCGTATAAAAGGGACGCTGGTGTAGTGGCTGCCAGCATTATCGGGTCCAGTGCTGTCAGCCTCGCATGTCAATATAATGCCTGGCGTCATTTGCAGGTAAATATGAAAATGATGTATGTAAATTTCTTGAATATTTTACGGATTTGCTCAAAATTATGGTTGTTGAGAGTCGCATGGCGATGTTTGTGGATGTGTGAGTCAGTGGAGCGTGAGGTCTGTGCACTTCTCAGGAGATACCTAGACACCCAGTGGTGCTTTTGGGTGTATGTGTGTAGGAGGGTGAGTGCGTATATGGGGTGTGCGTACTGAGTAACGGTAAATCAGCGCTTGCTTGATTTTCCACATAGGGTATGCGGTTATTTTTCCAGGTAAAGTAATCAGGATACTATTTTAAGAGTCGGTCATTATTTTCAAAACAGAGTTTCATGAAATACTCATCGGTAATATACACAGTGCACCTATGTCCACCTCATTTATTGATTCCGACTTTATTCTCTACATAATATCTTAATTTCTACAAGTACATATACAAGGTATACAGGCCTAGCTGACATCAATACATACTACTATATAGAAAGCCGCTTGTTATGCTGAGCATTTCGGGCAAATTAGGTCAGTTTTGTCCCAGGATGCGACTCAGATCAGTCGACTAACACCCAGGTACCCATTTTACACTGATGGGTGAACAGGGACAGCAGGTGTCTTATGGGAACACGTCCTAATGTTTTCCAGCCGTACCGGAGATTCGAACTCCGGACCTCAGTGTGTGAGCTGAGTGCGCTAGCGATCGAGCTACGGGATATCCCATCATACTGTTATTATGCCATATTTCTAGCATACCACAAGTGGTAATTTGTTGAGTTCCTGGACACATTGATATTCAGGGCAAGGGATATCTTGACTCAGCTGCTCGGTTAGCTATTCACGACCAACCAATATTCTACAGGGTAGCTCCTCTCTATGCTTATTTTCCAATACTCTCACAACTTAAAACCGCTGGCAACAGCGTTCGTCTCGGTAAGAGCACAACAAATTATTTTCCATCAAATCACAATCAGGTATGAGAATCAGGTATGAGAAACAACACTTTAACGATTATGAATCGTACACATAAAACGCACTCACGGATACCATATGGAAAGACGAATTCTGCCTTCTTTCGAAGACTGCCAAGCAAAACTATGGTTTATCTTTTTCTAAGTCTCTCCAATCTCTCATAGAGTATGTATAATTACCTTAGACACAGGCAACACCTAACGCACTCACTCTAAATGAACTTACAGAAAGTCCTACCTTCAATGCAGACCCGCTCTTTGACCTCTTAACTAACCTATTGATTCAAATTTGACATAATTGCATCGGGGGCTAACCAGTACCCCCGCACATCCCCATACCATAGAGCTGTATGTCCTTTGGTTTTTACACACACACACACACACACACACACACACACACACACACACACACACACACACACACACACACACACACACACAATATATATATATATATATATATATATATATATATATATATATATATATATATATATTATTATAATGTCGTGCCGAATAGGTATAATTGGTCACTTAGCAAAAACTCGTTTAAAATTAAGTCCTTTCTAAAAATTTATCTTATACGTTAGAAGATATTTTTTTTAATTTATACTAATGTAAAAATTAATAATTTTATGCCAGAAGAACTTGCCTAACCTTATTATAGCAAGATCATTTTAATTTAGCTTAATCCATCTAAATATATTTTAGATAAGTTTTACAATAATTTAATAAACACATTGAAATATATTTTTTTCTTTAGGTCCAGAATGATTTTTGGGAAATTATTGCATACACAAATTTTCCCTTGAAATATATAAAAACATATCTCCTTTTCAACATTGGAGGCGTGTGCTAACAACAATTCCCGTATATTAATGGCAACACTGACAAGTGGGAAAAAAATTCGGGTTGGCTGGTGTATTGTTTTGGTTAGTCCCTGCCCATACCTCCCCTCTGCACGCCACAACTTTTTCAATTAAAATTTACATTGCATCTGCACCCAAGTTTTATCACTTAACTTAGCGATCAGAGCGCATGCCACATGTAACAATTTGAACTGTCAGCATTTTACGATAGATTTTGCCGTGTTGACCGTGGAAATAGTGGTGGCTGACACTTGTTTCGGTACAAAGGAAAGATTATTTTCCCCCTAGTTTAACCAGTTTCATTTATCGTAACCTTAGCTAGCTTAACTAGCCTAGCCTGTTGTAACCTAATTTAATTTAACCTCCTTGGCCTAACCTAATGCAGCTTTAAGCGACGAGCTTGTAGCCTAACCTAATCAGTCGAGCTGGTCGTAACGTAGCCTAACTTCACCTAGGCTAAGCAATAGTGTTTGTGGTAACTTACCCAAACCTAATGTAGCCTTAGCAGCCAAGTCTGTGATATCCTACCCTAACCCAACATTGCTTAAGTAGACCAACTTATCACAACCTAGCCTAACCTAATCTACCTTAACTAGCCGAGCCTATAGTAACTTGCCTAACATAGCTTAACCAGGCAAGTAATTCATAACTTAGCTAACATAGCTTAACCAGCCAAACTTACCTAACGTAGTAGCCGCGAATGCATTGTTTGAAGGTTTAGATTTTCCTCGTCTTCGCTATATTGAGTTCAGTGCTATACCATCATCTACAGCAGGGATGGTAGCGCCGGCTGCTACCATCCCGCTACCACCTTGCTATCGTCCCATTTCCATGCCACTAATCATACATTTTTATTATACGAGGTCAAAAAAAAAAAATTAGCATGTGTAGGTGTTAGTGAAGTATTTTACCGTATTATCCTAAATTACTGTATACATTTCTGGCTATTTTTTGTTATTGCTCAGTGTCTTCAATTCCATCGAGGTAACTCATTCCAGGTAAATCCACCACGGTAGCTCCATCTAGGTAAATCCATCAAGGCAACTCCATCAAGGTAAATCTATCTAGGTAAATCCATCAAGGTAAATCTATCTAGGTAAATCTATCTAGGTAAATCCATAATTTGATGCAGGTAACTCCTTCAGCATTCTCCTTCAGCTCATCCTCCTCACTCAGTCTCCTCTCTGTATAATCCTTCACGTTATTAAGATTATAATAGACAAGGCTGCCGACCAATTTCAGAAAAAAATAGATAATCCAGAAAATGTGATTATGGTGTCGATTTTGAAATAATTTCTTCGCACCCAACAATATTATTTTTTCAATGGAGCTGAACGATAATTTGCGAATTTCATTCTCTCCTTGGGGTTGTTTGATTAGTTTCTTGGGTTTGATGCCTATCTGCACTCCGGTAAGGAAACTAGGAGTTACTGTTTGGCGATTAGGAAGATGGAGTAGCGCGGTGGAACCGCCCAACCATACTCTGAAAAAATTACCCAATTTCTCCTGTTACTACCCTTGTAACATTGCACAGCTCCTGATGACGCACTGACAAGTGTGAAAGTACTTGAACTAAAGATTTCCACCCCCCGTGGCTTGTCTTGCATTAAGATCGCCTGTCTTCGATTGTTTTGCATATAGTGTATATATATATATGATTCAATACCACTTGTTTCGTTTCATTTCTCTCTCTCCCTCTCTCTCTCTCTCTCTCTCTCTTTCTATTATATATATATATATATATATATATATATATATATATATATATATATATATATATATATATATATATATATATATATATATATATATATTGTGTAAGTGTAAACATATTGGTGTTTAGTCGTGACCTCAGTATTGGAACAATACACAAATAACGCGCATAAGGGATACTGAAACTTATAACAACGTTTCGGTTCGATTTAGACCACATTAACTAGTACATTTTTAGTCTTCTATTTTCTGGTTAGTTGTGTATTTGTTTTTAATGGTATGTTGATACCGACAAACCGTGGAAAAGAAGAACATGTGTGTACAGTTCATTTAATAAGCGTCCTGGACAGTGTTCAAGTGTCCTTTTCCACCTTATTGGACTGATCAAGCCTCAGTTGGGAGAAAATTTTCAGAAAGTTTCCTGAACGTTGCACATGCATCTTACTTCTCCATTTTTTTGGCGTAATATCGTTTTTCATACTTAGTGGCACACAAGTGAATTTATTTTTCCACTGTATAAAGCATCGATCATACAAATTTGACCACGGTTTTGGGAAGAGACTCAAATTCCATGGGCAGTCATGATATATCGATGACATCCTCAGGGAACATGTGAGCTCATCACCGAGTTGTATTTGCAGGGGATAGAGACCCAGCTCCTGACCCCCGCCTCTTGAGTTCAGTAGGATCGATCATATATAAGAACAAAATTCACATTGTCGTGATATTACTTTTAGAATGTTCAGAAGATTGACACTTTATCCACTCCATGCGTCATGTTATGCATATCCACTACATGCGTCATGTGATACATATCCACACCATGCGTCATGTGATGCATATCCACTCCATGCGTCATGTGATGCATATCCACTCCATGCGTCATGTGATGCATATCCACACCATGCGTCATGTGATGCATATCCACTCCATGCGTCATGTGATGCATATCCACTCCATGCGTCATGTGATGCATATCCACACCATGCGTCATGTGATGCATATCCACTCCATGCGTCATGTGATGCATATCCACTCCATGCGTCATGTGATGCATATCCACTCCATGCGTCATGTGATGCATATCCACTCCATGCGTCATGTGATGCATATCCACTCCATGCGTCATGTGATGCATATCCACACCATGCGTCATGTGATGCATATCCACTCCATGCGTCATGTGATGCATATCCACTCCATGCGTCATGTGATGCATATCCACTCCATGCGTCATGTGATGCATATCCACTCCATGCGTCATGTGATGCATATCCACTCCATGCGTCATGTGATGCATATCCACTCCATGCGTCATGTGATGCATATCCACTCCATGCGTCATGTGATGCATATCCACACCATGCGTCATGTGATGCATATCCACACCATGCGTCATGTGATGCATATCCACTCCATGCGTCATGTGATGCATAAGTATGCATCACATGACGCATGGTGTGGTGCAGGCTCGATACTCTGCCACTGAGAAACATTGAAAAATCAGGTATATAATCAACAAACCACGCATTTAAAACACATGAAGCAAAGCGAGACTTCTATTAGACGTCTCGCCTTAAGCAGAGTTCATAAAAGCTCTATTTAGAACGTCTTTTAAAATGCTCGATCTGGTAGGTGTTATTTAGTTAAATTAATCCCTAATTAGACTTAATGTCTTTTTAGAAGTTTTAATAAAAGTCTGGATCTGGTAGGTGATGTCCTGATAGATTGATCACTGGCGGGGTATGCACCTGGGTGTTTTTCCAGGTGGTACACGTTGCTGCCGGAGCCGCTCACCTGTGAGGGGATTCGATAAACTAGTCAGTCGCGAACACGCTCAGGGGCCGTGGAAAAAAGGCATCTCTCTTGCTCCTGTTATATTTCACAACAGTTCAAAACTTTGCAAGAAAATAACATGCACCAGTTGTTCTGCTGTTCCTGCAATAATGTCTGTTGCTGTGCTACTTGAAATCATTGCGCTCTCTCTCTCTCTCCCTCTCCCTCTCTCTCTCTCTCTCTCTCTCTCTCTCTCTCTCTCTCTCTCTCTCTCTCTCTCTCTCTCTCTGACCCTTCACCTACATACAAATAAAAATATGACAGAAAATCCAGGTAATTGCAGTATAGGTAGTGTTAAACATCACAGGCACGCAACCAGCTTTTATTTACACCTCAGTTCTGAGAATGTTGCGCAGTTTTGATCTCTGAATATCAGACGAAGACAAACTTTAGAACATGAGAAGAAAAATTAAAAAGCTAGGGAGAAGCAGTGAGCCGACAGCTGCATGATAATACACACACTACATGACAAGAAATTATTATTACTACATTTCGCTCCAGGGAAGCTCCTCTTGAGAGAAATGTTCTTATAATAGTCTTAGGGTGTTTCATATATTTTCATCCGACGAAGCTACTATTGTCATTCAAAAATAAACTTCATGGCGATAAATTTAAAACAATGAACAAGTTTCATCCCTGGAGACGGAGGCTGAGGATTTCATTAACATCTTTAGCATATTAAAATAAAAGTTCATCTTCTGAAGATGATTACAGTTGAAGATCGAGATCTACATTTCACACTTGTCTGCTTTAAGTTTATTCAGACACGCAAAAAAAAAAAAACTTGTATACTTAATAAGAATCGACTAAAGTCCATTAATTTGCACATATTCTGATGAGACATTAGTCTATTACCATTGGACATTGTTAACGCAAATACAACGCTTTAATCCGGGAGTGCCTTGATGCTGGTGGAGGGCTCTTGACCCGAGAAATTGATCACTTATATCAACCTGCTTACCTTCCATTCCTCAGGAGCTGTATGGATAACTTCGGGTTTTGTGCTTTTCCATGATAATGAGGTAAAGGAGTATTTTTTTTTAGGATCTAACGTGTTGTTGGAGTGTGAACGAGGTAACATTTTATAAACGACTCAGTGGGAAACCGGTTAGCCGGACGTAGATTCTTGGAGGTGGAAAGTTGAATATTTCGTTTTTGGACAAATACCGTGCAGATGTAGGATAAATAGATTACAATGAACTAATGCTAAATAAAATCGTCTTCCTGGATAATAGCCCATTCTCTGACAACAAGTGATTCTCGTACAGATTTGAACGTATCCTCCATGTTATCTGCCACCTCGCTGCTACTCACGCATACTTCACTCAGGTCAACGGGTTGATTTATCACGCTTCTCCTCGCACTCTCATTCTTTCACCTTGCTGGCCTGCCTCAGTTGCTCACTCTCACGTCGTGCTTTACCTCTCTCTCTCTACCTCTTACTCTCACCTGTTCTACTTCTCTCATTCTGTGCCTCTCTAACTCAAACTTTTTGCCTCCTCTCACATCTTGCATATTAATCACTCCCCGCTCCCCTCTTTCTCACACTTCTTGCCTCTGCCTCTATAAATTCTTGCCTCTCTTTTTCTCTCCTAGCCTCCCTCTCTAACGCTTTCCTCGCCTCTCGTGTTCTCTCCCTGCATCTCCTGTTCTCTTTCTGTGGGATGACTTTAACAGTTGTAGAATCGTACTAGAGCAAGGCAGCCTTTATTTGAGGGACGTGACTAGTACAATATTTGAACAAATCTTGCAGGAGGGTCTACACGCAGCAGGAAGGATGAGGATAGAGGGGAGGTCTTGGTTAGGGAAAGGTAAGAGTATATATTCCCAAAAAAGGACGAACTATCGACATATGTTTTACAAGAGCATGCAGATTATGGCTATAAGTGAATCTTGCTAGAACTCCCATACGAACAAAAAATAACTGAAATAGCCCTGACTAGGTATACTAATAAGACTTTCACTTATATAAGTCACTCCACCATATTTTTTAAATATTTATAATGAACTGTTGCATAAGAAATTCAAAAGCATGACCTAGTGCAACATGACTGTGTATGTAGAAATCCAGCCATTGAGAGAATAAAAATATATAGTACATCATATTCCCAAACAAAGAGACATTAATAATTAATGACTTTAGTGAGCAAAATGTAAACTGGGTCACTCTAATAGAGGGACCAAGAGGCCTCGAGACTCAATATCACAGAGGACAACGTTTTAACTCCAGCTGTGACTTTCGATTTTGTTCTGACCACCACAGATTGTGATCTTATCCAATCATACGAGGAAGCAGATATAGAGACCGTTAACTGGCGATAACGGCAAAAACATATGGCATCTGTAATTAACTCACCATTCAGGCTCGTTTGACAGCTGAAAAATAACACACCATTGTCCCTCAGAAAGCTAAATTCAGTGCCTGACACCAAAAAAGGGAGTATTAATGAAATTAGCAGACTAGTCATAATAAAATACTTGGAAAAGGTGAATAAATAAAGGGGACCAGATGAAATACCTGCGTGAGTTATAGAAGGCTGTAGATATCAATACGCTTACCTACTAACAGTAAAATATAACAAATGGTTAGTAGGAGGAGAGGTGCCAAGACATTAGAAACTAGCAAATGTTACCCTTATATTTAAAGAAGAGGGGACAAGACTTGTTCCATCAACTATCGTTTCATCAGTTTAAAGTAAATTTTACTTAAATCAAAATTATTATTTGGGACCAGATAGTTTTCTGGAGAACAAACATCTAATAACCGGAAACCAGCATGGATTCCTCAATAAACAATCATGCCTGGCTAACTTACTCGAATTTCTCAATTACCTATACAAAAACTGGGATGAAAAGGTCACATCAGATGTAATGTATCTTGATTTCCTTCTGGAAATCAAGATACATTACATCTGATGTGACCTTTTCCAGAAGGAAATCAAGATACATTGCATCTTATGCGACACTTTTCGATGGGTTGGTTGCAAGGTAACCATCCCATCGAGCATTGATGAACAAAATAAAAGCACATGATGTAAGAGACAAACTTCATACCTGGACAAGTGACTTGCTCACAGACAGGACACACGATGGTTCTCTATTGAGAGGTAGAGGACCACTCTCAGTAGAGTACCGAGAGGTGTCTGGAGTGGCTTCCCGTAAAGAGTGGGGTTTCCCAGGAATCGATTCTTAGTCGAATCCTCTTCACACTATACGTTAATGATCTTGAGGTAGTGCCAACACCTAAGATAGCAAAATCTGTGGATGACATCAAATTGTTAAAATGTGCAGCATCCAAAGCGACTGAGTATTCAGAGTCATCTGTGGTTGAAGACGTGCAAGATGAGTTTCATTGTAGACAGTTGCAAATTAAGGCATTATGGGCATAACAGTCTCGAGCATGAATACAAATGTTTGGCAAAACTCTGACTGAAACAAAAAATGAAAAGGACTTTGGAGTAATCATAAGCAAACACATTAAAACGACGAGCCATTGCCTATCTGTAAACAATAAAGAAAACAGAATACAAAGTTTCATAAGAAACTTCGAGCACCGAACACCAGACATAATATTGACTATAATGTACTTGTTAGACCACATCTTGAATATGCAGCAGTTTGGTCTGTAAATTACATCAAAGACGGAGGTATACATGGGAGGTACAGAGAAGAGCTACCAAACTTGAACCATCACTAAGAAACAAACCTAAAGAAAGTCTCAAAGCATTCAACTTTTTTTTCTCTCTCTGGAAACGGAAACTGAGGGGCGATCTTTTTCAAGCTTTTAAGATACTGTATGACATTGACATGCTCAAACACCAAGAACTATTTGAAGTGCTGAATGATTCCATAACTCGAAACAGTGAGATGAAACTGAGGCAGAAAATGCTACTTGAACGTATGTTAAGAGCTTCTCGAAACAAAATTATAGATGGTTCAAGAACCAGCTGAACAAGAACTGTATAGGATTCAACTAGATACATAGCACCCTAGTGGGAGGAGTTGACAGAGTTTTGAGGACCTGCATTCTCAATATAAATCTATCAATCAAGATTGCTAGTCAACCAAAATTGCTTTATGGTTTAGAAAACGTGATAAAAAAGTTAATGATCAGCAAGGTGTAGGTTATGGTTAGGAAGAACAAGAGCGAGATGTTGTCTAGGAGACTTGCACTTTACTCAAGTACTCACTGTCCCTCACACTGAACCTTCTCTAAACCCAGACACACCGTCTTACACATTCAACAAGTGAGACAATCTGAAGTCAACAAATTGCTTTTTATGTTCAGGAACTGCACTAAGACGATCAGTTGACTACGAGGCAACCAACTAAGTAATGGTATTAGTGGAAGAAGTAGAGGGTTGTGATAGTCATAGCAGAACTGATCGTAACCAGAAGTAGAACCACTGATATACATGTCTCTGTGAGTGGCAGTGGAGTAGAATGAGTAGCTAAGACAGAAACTACTAATTTAGTGGAGGCCGTTGTAGCCCACTTCTTTTGTTTAGTTCAATCTTTCCCGTAAATTCAATGCCATTTTTTTCTAATATGGTATGGTGTATTTTTCCCACGTTTTCATTCAAGCCATTGCAGAATAGTGGGGTGGAGAGAGCCTTCTGCTTTTCTTTTTTAGACTCACACTAGTGATTCTCAACCAGGGGTAAATTTACCCCTTGGGGGTAAAAAATTACATGGTAATAGGTAAATATTTTTGTGCAAAACCTGAATAATTTTTTTTTTTTCTGACCACCTTGTTTTTGTGTCCCTTTATGATGGCGATAAATTTTTTGTATGTAAGTAAGGGGGTAACTGGAGAAATACATCAAGCCGGGGGGGTTAATGATGGAGGAAATGTTGAGAATCCCTGCGTCTAGATAATACACAATAGACTTAAATCGAGAGATAAATAGATAGTTTCTCTCAGAAGATAGGCTTGGAGTGAACTTCCAAGTCCGCTGCTAATCGTACTTGTACTTTGTGAACTCTCACATTCTCTCTTCTACACTCTACCCTTCGCTTCTTCCATTTTATCACTGCTCTTCCTCACCTCCACTCTTCCATTTTTTACTCCACTCATGTCACCTTTATCGTTTTTTCTTATTTTTTTAAACACGTCAGCGAAAGTTTTCTCATAGAAAAATGAATCCCTTCATGATTTAATTTTTTATTTACGAATATTAATATATATTTTTCTCCTTTCTTTCGCTAAGAAATTTAGGAAAAATAGCGTTGACACATCATTTTTTTCCTTCGTGTTTTTGCTTCCACTTTAGTGGCCAGTAAAATGGCTCATAATATTTCGGGCCCCCTCGGTCGGGCTCACAAATTTCGGACAGTGCAGCTCCGCCCTTTCCATTTCTTCCCCTTAATATCTCTCCTCTTTCCCCTTAATTTCTCCCCTCCTCTTTCTCCTAATTTCTCCCCTACTTTTCCCCTCTTTGCCTGCTCATTTCCACGCTACCTTCTCAAACTTCCCCACCACCCCGCGTCACTACCACACCTGCCTCCCCTA
>WNWK01000107.1:477500-595000 GCA_009830355.1 Cherax destructor | reverse complement strand
TCTCTCTCTCTCTCTCTCTCTCTCTCTCTCTCTCTCTCTCTCTCTCACACACACACTTCCAGTGAGTAAAATTAAATTCTTGTTATATTTTTCTTCATGCTACTTTCTTTCTCTCTCTCTATCTTTCTCTCTCTAGCACCAAACAAAAACAGAAAAAATATATGGTATAAGAGAGTGGGTAAAAGGGTGGCATGCACGGTGCTGTTCTTTATTCCCAGGATGGTCCACCTTTTTTCTGGCTTTTGGGCAGATTTTTGCATCCTGGGGACCGTAACCTTTTAAAAAAATAAACACTGAGAGCACAGCGTTGAGTCTTGCTCTTTTAAGGTTCGGTCATCCATCTATGGTGGTAGAGGTGGCTTTTATACAGCGTGCGTGTGCGTGTGTGTTCGTGTGCGTGCGTGCGTGTACCTCGAAGAGGCATTAGTAAAAGATTCCGTGACGTTGGTAAAGTGACAGAAACACCGCACTTTGAATTATTTTGTTAGATACGACATTTCGCCCACACAGTGAGCTTCCTCAAGTCACAGATAAACCTGGTAAGAGAAACTGAACCCACGTTTTGATGAGGTGAAAAAATAAGTGAAATCCGCATCGGTTCACAATGATCCCCAACTCATCCACGTACCTCAGGGAGGTACCTGGATGAGTACCTCAGGGAGCTACTTGGGTGTGTGGTGAGGTAATTCCAGCTTCCTTTCTTACCTCTGATTAAACCTGATTGTCTCCCATGTTTTAGGTGCTGGATGACGCTTACGGGCAAGTTAGCTGTTGAGTGAATGACGATGGATGTGTTTCCTCTTTTTCGGTCACCTTCCTTCCGTGGAAGATTGCCAGTGTTAAAAAATAAAAAAATAATAATTACTAATAATATTAAATAATTATATGATAAAAATAAAAAAAATAATTAGAAAAACCTTGGTTATTAGCGTAGTGAAGAACTAGAAGAAAGCTCTATAAACCTTTTGAGTTATATAATTATATTCAAAGTGATATTTTTTCTCTCTGCAGACTAGATACTTAGCATTCGTTAGAGAAATCTCTGCTGCAGGTTTGAGACCACTGGATAAAAGGAATGAGTATGCAAATGTACACGAAGGCTTGGCAGGCAGGGTTATGGTGGTACATTACTGGACTGTTTTATGTCCTGTGGCGAGTGTGTGTGTGTGTGTGTGTTAGTTACCATTTTGTCCTAGGCACATGTCAATTAGACACTTGGCCTGTTGTATATATGTGTGTGTGTATGTGTATGTAAGGAAACACTTCGAAATGTTTCTGCCCCACCGGGAATTGAACCCGGCCCCTCCGTGCGTCAAGCAAGAGCTTTACCCACTAGGCCACCGGGGGCCGTACTAGGCCACCGGGGGCCGTTGTGTGTGTGTGTGTGTGTGTGTGTGTGTGTGTGTGTGTGTGTGTGTGTGTTTGTGTGTGTGTGTGTGAGAGAGAGTTTGTCGGAGCACATGTGTATATATGTATACAGGTATAATGTATACACTTGTATGTATATACATTATACCTGTAACAAATAACGTCTATATTGATCAAGTTTTTAGCCCTCAAGGATTGTACCTAATACTGTCAATTATGTTATCAAGACGTGACCAGAACTAAGACAGAATTATTGAGGAAACGTTTCGCTCACTTGACAAAGCTGCCACTGAAAGAAACATTTCGTTAATAAAAAATATCCTAGTGCTGCACATGGGTCTTACTTACGTGTTTGATTACACTGCCATAATGTGTCTGTGTTTTTGTTTTGCATTTGTCTGTATGTGTTTGGGTAAGTATTTGATTATCAGTTTACAAATGCTTGCTTGTAGCAGCGCTACAGCAGCAGTTTATCTATCAACGTAATTCAGTACCCACAAGATGATGATCAGAACACATGTGCAACATATAAGTATCTTTACCTTGTAGACATCTACAAAGTTAAGTTACCCAGATGTTGCACATGTCTAATTCATTAGAGTTTTGCTTGTGGTGTCTTCACTAACATGTTCATTACATATATTTTTCTTTTAATTTTAATGGTTGTAGCACTTACTGCCTCTTTCAGATTATCCTGTTCTTCTATTCTTATACTAATATCTGTAAAGCAAAAAAAAAAAAAAAATGAAAAATCGCTATTATCCCTTCGGCTACGCTTTTTTCAAATTTATATGAGTTGCTTCTTGTTAACCCTGTGTACAGTAGTAAAAAAAATCTTCTCTTTCAAATTCTTTTATTAACGTGAGTTGTTATTTGCTTTCGTCTCTCCTATCTGCCAACCTGAGCATCATTAGTTTTTTAGCCTTTCATTATACTACCATTTTCTTGCTTTAGATCCATTTTCTGGCTCTGGCTGTTTTCTGTCTGATCCAAATGTTATTTACGTGCGAGCACTGCACGGGGGCTGCATATTTAATCTTGTTTTTTAATGGATTTAACCCCCACCCTCACATTTTCCAATTATTCTGTTAGGTCATCTCTTCTGAAATTCTTTTAGCACTTTGTCTTCTCACTGATATGATTTTCTTCCTCTTTTTTTTCTGAACCTAATTTCTTTATCAGGACAGTCAAAATAACAAGAGTCTTTCCTCTGACTACAGTTTACCTCAATAGCTTACAGTTCTTTGTTCTCTCCTCTTCTGTTACAAAAATAATGTTGACCCTAAACTGTTATTTTCTGCTGATGTTTTATTTCGTTTTATTTTTCTTAGGAGAAGCAAGGGGTTCTTGATTTAGGGAGGCTCCTCATCCATCACTAGATTGTGAGGGAGTAGACTCCCTCGACCACCAGTTTGTGAGGTTAGTAGTCTCCCTCCCTCTCTCACCGTGAGAGTAAGTATTCCCTCTCCATTACCTGCTCGTGAGGGAGCATTTCCTCCCCTCCATTACCAGCATGTGAGGGAGTAACATTTTTCCATCACGCAGCTCCTGCCTCTCCAACCATTCCGCAAATACATGAATCTTAGATCCATGTGAAATGAGACCAAAAATATAAATATATATTTACACTTAGTGACCACTTTATTAGGTACACCTATACACCTGCTCGTTAATACAAGTATCTAATCAGCCAGTCACTTGGCACCGTCTCAGTGCCTAAAAGCATGCAGACATGGTCAAGAAGTTCAGTTGTTGTTCACACCATACATCAGAATGGGGAAGAAATGTGATCCAAGTGACTTTCACCTTGGAATGATTGCTGGTGCCAGACCGAGTGGTCTCAATATCTCAGTAACTGCTGATACACACAGTAGTCTCATGAGTATGCAGAGAATGGTATGCAAAACAGAAAACATGCAGTGAATGGCAGTTCTGTGAGCGAAAACGCTTTGTTAATAGGAGAGTCAGAGGAGAATGGCCAGACTGGTTCAAGCTGACAGGAAGGCGACAGTAACTGAAGTAACCACGCGTTACAGCAGTTGTATGCAGAAGAGCATCTCTGAGCGAAGACCATGAAGACCATACATGATTCCACTCCTGTCGGCTATGAACTGGAAACTGAGGATACAGTGTGCACAAGCTCACCAAAACTGCATAGTCGAAGATTGGATAAACGTCACCTGGTCTGACTAATCGCTATTTTTACTGCGACATACAGATGGTGGGGGTCAGAATTTGGCGTAGACATCATGAATCCATAGATCCATCCTTCCGTGTGTCAACAGTTCTGGTTGGTGGGGAATGTTTTCCTGAAACACATTAGGTCCCTCAATAGTAGTGAAATAGTAGTAATGGTGGTAGTAGAAGTAATAGTAACAGTACATGAGAAAGGAACAGAGGAGCACTGCAGGAGATCTACTGGTCCAAGCCTGCTGATAGAGTAATGTGCTGGATGCTCTCCTTAGCATCCTACGCCAAACCTGGGAATACTTAGATGTGTGGTATGTGAGAATATGTTCATCCATGCTGGCATGATAGTCTGGTATGTTATAGCCATGCGTCGTCTGGCATTATTATACGACGTCTTGCATGATTAGGCGCAAGACGTTTTGTATAATACAGCCTTGCGTCGTCTGGCATGATAGTCTTGTCTTCTGGCATGATAGTCTTGTCTTCTGGCATGATAGTCTTGTCTTCTGGCATGATAGTCTTGTCTTCTGGCATGATAGTCTTGTCTTCTGGCATGATAGTTTTGTCTTCTGGTATGATAGTCTTGTCTTCTGGTTTGATAGTCTTGTCTTCTGGTATGATACAGTCCTGTCTTCTGGTATGATACAGTCCTGTCTTCTGGTATGATACAGTCCTGTCTTCTGGTATGATACAGTCCTGTCTTCTGGTATGATACAGTCCTGTCTTCTGGTATGATACAGTCCTGTCTTCTGGTATGATACAGTCCTGTCTTCTGGTATGATACAGTCCTGTCTTCTGGTATGATACAGTCCTGTCTTCTGGTATGATACAGTCCTGTCTTCTGGTATGATACAGTCCTGTCTTCTGGTATGATACAGTCCTGTCTTCTGGTATGATACAGTCCTGTCTTCTGGTATGATACAGTCCTGTCTTCTGGTATGATACAGTCCTGTCTTCTGGTATGATACAGTCCTGTCTTCTGGTATGATACAGTCCTGTCTTCTGGTATGATACAGTCCTGTCTTCTGGTATGATACAGTCCTGTCTTCTGGTATGATACAGTCCTGTCTTCTGGTATGATACAGTCCTGTCTTCTGGTATGATACAGTCCTGTCTTCTGGTATGATACAGTCCTGTCTTCTGGTATGATACAGTCCTGTCTTCTGGTATGATACAGTCCTGTCTTCTGGTATGATACAGTCCTGTCTTCTGGTATGATACAGTCCTGTCTTCTGGTATGATACAGTCCTGTCTTCTGGTATGATACAGTCCTGTCTTCTGGTATGATACAGTCCTGTCTTCTGGTATGATACAGTCCTGTCTTCTGGTATGATACAGTCCTGTCTTCTGGTATGATACAGTCCTGTCTTCTGGTATGATACAGTCCTGTCTTCTGGTATGATACAGTCCTGTCTTCTGGTATGATACAGTCCTGTCTTCTGGTATGTTGCAATCTTGTCTTCTGGTATGTTGCAATCTTGTCTTCTGGTATGTTGCAATCTTGTCTTCTGGTATGTTGCAATCTTGTCTTCTGGTATGATACAATCTTGTCGTCTGGTATGATACAATCTTGTCGTCTGGTATGATACAATCTTGTCGTCTGGTATGATACAATCTTGTCGTCTGGTATGATACAATCTTGTCGTCTGGTATGATACAATCTTTTCTTCTGGTATGATACAATCTTGTCTTCTGGTATGATACAATCTTGTCGTCTGGTATGATACAATCTTGTCGTCTGGTATGATACAATCTTGTCGTCTGGTATGATACAATCTTGTCGTCTGGTATGATACAATCTTGTCGTCTGGTATGATACAATCTTGTCGTCTGGTATGATACAATCTTGTCGTCTGGTATGATACAATCCTGTCGTCTGGTATACTTTCTTGCGCCTTCTGTCATGAAACAGCCTTGTATCTTCTGGGATAATAAAATTTTGTGTATTCTGGTATGATTCAGCCTTGTATCTTCTGGTATGATTCAGCCTTGTATCTTCTGGCATAATACAGTTTTGTGTCTTTGGCATGATACAGCGTGGCCCAAGTATCATGCGTGTAAGCTTACTTAATATTTTCTTTGTCCTTTCTTCCACCTCAAAAATCATGGTCATACATCATGCTCAGAAACCACTCTACATTGAAATGGCGGCGTCAGAGTCTGCCAACAGTGTCTGGAAAAATATGTCTTCAAAATCTGGTAAGTTTCCTGCAAAAATGTCTTCAGAATCTGGCAACAGTGTCTCGAACTTATTAGTAAAAGTTCGCGTTACAACTTAGGTCAGTCTCTCTGGTTTATTGCTGAACTTAACTTCATCATTAATATATTCATGGAGAAGATGTAAACCCGTAAAGGTCATACAGTGACTGGGAATGGTACATAATTGAGCTTGATTGGAGGAAGGGAGTAGTTCCAGTTCCTTGGATCAGCAGCATTTCATTTTCAAGGCACCCAAGTTGAAGGTTTTAGAAAAGGTTGAAGGTTTTAGAAAAGGTTGAAGGTTTTAGAAAAGGTTGAAGGTTTTAGAAAAGGTTCAGATATTCGTAACAAGACTAGTTCTGGTTGTGAATGAGGAGAGGCTTGAGGCACTGAACCTGACGACCTTTGCAGATAGAGGCAACAAGATAGACATGAAGACGACCTACCAGAATCTCAGAAGATTCTGCACAGCAGACAGGGACAGACTATTTGAAATAAGAGGCACAGGAGTGGAAGATAAAAAATTGTATGAGTTAGAGGGAAGTTTAAAAACACTACTTTAGCCTAGTAAAAAAAATGAATGAGCTAGATGAGATATTAGAAGCAATCTCCACAATACACTTTTAAGACTAGGTACGGCAGGGCTGAATACATCAGGAAGCATTAAATGGCACTCATTATTTACATTAGGAGATTGGGCCAGGAAGAGTAACTGGAACTCTGCATAAACAACTGTGCCAATTCTCTTCTACTCTTCATTTCATTCTGACTCGTCAAAGACCAAGCCAAGATTAGCAGACTGAGGATCGAGCCTCTACAACTCTGACCCCCACAACTTTAGTGCTTCTTGAAATATGATACAACAATTTATATCATCATTTCTTTTCGTGTTAATGTAGACGATACTTGCATTCTGCTACCCACTGTTTATCATTAATTGGTTCTCTACTTTCTTCATGGTAGTTAATGATATGGTGGTGACGTGTTGGAGACGTGATTCCAACGTTGAAGTGGTGGTAACGTGATGGTGGCGTGATAAAGATGTGTCGTAAACGTTGAGGTGAAGTGGTGATGACGTGGTGGTGACTTGATGTTAATGTGTCGATATTATTTGTCCTTGAATGACTGAACAGTTGTCTCACAAGAAAAACCCAAAGAAAACTCAAGTCGACAACTTCTAGATATTGAAGGACTGAAGACAGATGAGAGTGGTGTGTCACCATGGAGAGAGATAAGAGAGATGAGAGAGAGAGAGAGAGAGAGAGAGAGAGTCAGCCTGCCTGCCTGTTTGTTTGTGAGGGGTATTAGAAAATCTTGAATAGCAAAGTAGGTTGTGAGGGGAAAGGGGAGGATGAAGGCTGACATGGAGGCGGCTTTTGAAGCCAGCAGGAAAGAGTCTCTTCCTTTGGAAGGAGGGACGAAGTGGAGTTCCCGAGGGAGAGCAGATGTGAGGTCCACTTTGGCCCCCATCCTCAGGGCCACTTTGGCTACCATCTTCAGATCCACTTTGGCTACTATTCTCACACAAGTGCCATCTTTCCTAGCATAGCAGTAGTATCGCAAAGCCTTTATAACATTTTTATTATTAGGGATATCATGAAAAGGGATACCTATTGAAGAATCTGTTGTGCGATAACTTGAAAGTCTTTTCTAATCGGCTTCAGCGTTCCAAGGATGGTATATATAATGTAGACGAGGAATTGGCTTGTTATTGGGTAGTGTAGGTGCCAGTTAACACCACATATGTGTAAATGTACATAGATTAAACAGCTTCCGTTATATATTTCTTTATATTATGCAAACAAATCGCGAACAAGCGATGCAAGATGCAAAACAACCACGGGAGGAGTTGAAAGATAGCTCTAGGCCTTTCGTGTTGCAATCAACACATCAGGAGCTTGCAGTGTTTCAGAAAAGAGGATAAAATCCGCTCACTCTGAACGTGTTTGCTCGGATTTTATCCTTTTTCTGCAACATCGCAAGCTCCTGATGTGATTGTTTTGCATTTCTTTATATATTTTTTTTGTCTCAGATCTCTGATTTTTTGTGTAACACATATCACTAGAAATATATTTTGAATTGTTGGAGCTAGCTAGAAGAAAATAAGGACATACGCTTCCCGGGCGATAACTTGGAAATGCATCTTCTTATCGGCTTCAAACTTCATCACTGGTGTTTAATTAGAGGAAAGTTCAGTATGTTATTAGACTGTGTGAATAGCAAATCGTTAATTTTCTTAAAAAAAAAAAAAAAATTGGTACAGGTTCCAGTGTGATAACTTGACGCCTCCTCCGAATACCTTCAGATTTTAAAATTTAGCGTAGCCAAAAGGTATTTATGTCAGTGGGTCTTCACTGGGGTCTCAGTGTGTTGTGTGCCCTTCTATAAAGACATCGAGGTTGCGAGCGCTGGTGAATGTGTTTTCTTCTTTGGATCAGCCTGCCTTGGGCGGTGACAGCCGTTATATTAAAATGAAATTAAGTACTTCCTTTTCTCTTCCTCTCTTCTTTATCAATTTCACCCTCTCTTTCCCCTCATTCTCCCTTTCTTTCCCTCTCCCCCCTCACTATTCCATCTCTATATTCACCTCTCTCTCTCCCTCTCACTACACACACACACACACACACACACACACACACACACACACACACACACACACACACACACACACACACACACACACACACAACACACACACACACACACACACACACACACACAACACACACACACACACACACACACACACACACACACACACACACACACACACACACACACACACACACACACACACACACACACACACACACACACACACACAACACAACACACACAAACACACACCCACATAGTCCATCAACACACAATCACGTTCCTACCTTATATCCAACACCATCATCAGTCCCTGTATCATCTACACATCTCCCACATCACATAGTATCCACATCCCACCATATTATCTACCATCATCAGTCCCCACAGTCCCTAATACATTCACGTATCCTCATCATGTCATGCAGCTAAAGCAGTGTAATACAAATCGTATTTCCTACCATCAGTCAGTCCATTACCACTCAGTCAGTCCCTCTCAGTCAGTTCTACATATCAGTCCTACATCAGTCAGTCTCATTGTCCATGTCATCCTACCATCAGTCAGTCCTACCATATCAGCTACGTCACCTTAAGTACATCAGTCAGTCCCTACCATCAGTCAGTCCCTACCATCAGTCAGTCCCTACCATCAGTCAGTCCCTACCATCAGTCAGTCCCTACCATCAGTCAGTCCCTACCATCAGTCAGTCCCTACCATCAGTCAGTCCCTACCATCAGTCAGTCCCACCCAATCAGTCCCTACCATCATCAGTCCCATCACCTCATCAGTCACAGTCCTACCATCAGTCAGTCCCCACAGTCCCTACCATCAGTCAGTCCCTACCATCAGTCAGTCCCCACAGTCCCTACCATCAGTCAGTCCCTCCCATCAGTCAGTCCCTACCATCAGTCAGTCCCCACAGTCCCTACCATCAGTCAGTCCCACAGTCCTACCATCAGTCAGTCCCACAGTCCTACCATCAGTCAGTCCCCACAGTCTCTACCATCAGTCAGTCCCCACAGTCTCTACCATCAGTCAGTCCCCACAGTCTCTACCATCAGTCAGTCCCCACCATCAGTCTCTACCATCAGTCAGTCCCCACAGTCTCTACCATCAGTCAGTCCACCATCAGTCTCTACCATCAGTCAGTCCCTACCATCAGTCAGTCCCTACCATCAGTCAGTCCCTACCATCAGTCAGTCCCTACCATCAGTCAGTCCCCACAGTCCCTACCATCAGTCAGTCCCCATCAGTCCTCCATCAGTCAGTCCCTACCATCAGTCTCTACCATCAGTCAGTCCCTACCATCAGTCTCTACCATCAGTCAGTCCCTACCATCAGTCTCTACCATCAGTCAGTCCCTACCATCAGTCTCTACCATCAGTCAGTCCCTACCATCAGTCTCTACCTATCAGTCAGTCCTCATCAGTCTCACAGTCCTACCATCAGTCAGTCCCCATCAGTCTCTACCATCAGTCAGTCCCTACCATCAGTCTCGTACCATCAGTCAGTCCCACAGTCTCTACCATCAG
The DNA here is from genome assembly GCA_009830355.1 of Cherax destructor. Taxonomy (NCBI): domain Eukaryota; kingdom Metazoa; phylum Arthropoda; class Malacostraca; order Decapoda; family Parastacidae; genus Cherax; species Cherax destructor. Next base: position 585,115 of record WNWK01000107.1, on the reverse strand, counting down.
TCAGTCACCACAGTCCCTACCATCAGTCAGTCCTACTAGTCTCACCATCAGCTCCCAGTCCCCACAGTCTCTACCATCAGTCAGTCCCACAGTCCTACCATCAGTCAGTCCCACAGTCTCTACCATCAGTCAGTCCACCATCAGTCTACCATCAGTCAGTCCCCACAGTCCTACCATCAGTCAGTCCACCACAGTCCTACCATCAGTCAGTCACCACAGTCTCCTACCATCAGTCAGTCCCACAGTCCTACCATCAGTCAGTCACCATCAGTCCCTGCCATCAGTCAGTCCCCACATAGTCCTACCATCAGTCAGTCACCACAGTCCTACCATCAGTCAGTCCCCACAGTCCCTCCATCAGTCAGTCACCATCAGTCTCTACCATCAGTCAGTCACCATCAGTCCTCCATCAGTCAGTCACCACAGTCCTCCATCAGTCAGTCCCCACAGTCCTCCATCAGTCAGTCCACCACAGTCCCTACCATCAGTCAGTCATCCCACAGTCCTTACCATCAGTCAGTCCACCACAGTCTCTCCATCAGTCAGTCCCACAGTCTCTACCATCAGTCAGTCCACCACAGTCCTACCATCAGTCAGTCCACCACAGTCTCTCCATCAGTCAGTCCCACAGTCTCTCCATCAGTCAGTCACCACAGTCTCTACCATCAGTCAGTCACCATCAGTCTCTCCATCAGTCAGTCACCACAGTCTCTACCATCAGTCAGTCACCACAGTCTCCATCAGTCAGTCACCACAGTCCTCCATCAGTCAGTCACCACAGTCCTACCATCAGTCAGTCCACCACAGTCTCCTCTGCCATCAGTCAGTCACCACAGTCCTGCCATCAGTCAGTCACCACAGTCCTCTGCCATCAGTCAGTCACCACAGTCCTGCCATCAGTCAGTCACCACAGTCCTGCCATCAGTCAGTCACCACAGTCCCTGCCATCAGTCAGTCACCACAGTCCCTGCCATCAGTCAGTCACCACAGTCCCTGCCATCAGTCAGTCACCACAGTCCCTGCCATCAGTCAGTCACCACAGTCCCTGCCATCAGTCAGTCACCACAGTCCCTGCCATCAGTCAGTCACCACAGTCCCTGCCATCAGTCAGTCACCACAGTCCCTGCCATCAGTCAGTCACCACAGTCCTGCCATCAGTCAGCACCACAGTCCTGCCATCAGTCAGTCACCACAGTCCTTCCATCAGTCAGAATCCCACCACAGTCCTTCCATCAGTCAGTCACCACAGTCCTGCCATCAGTCAGTCACCACAGTCCTGCCATCAGTCAGCACCACAGTCCTGCCATCAGTCAGTCACCACAGTCCTGCCATCAGTCAGTCACCACAGTCCTGCCATCAGTCAGTCACCACAGTCCTGCCATCAGTCAGCCCACCACAGTCCTGCCATCAGTCAGCCCACCACAGTCCTGCCATCAGTCAGTCACCACAGTCCTTTCCATCAGTCAGTCACCACAGTCCTGCCATCAGTCAGTCACCACAGTCCTTGCCATCAGTCAGTCACCACAGTCCTTGCCATCAGTCAGTCACCACAGTCCTTGCCATCAGTCAGTCACCACAGTCCTTGCCATCAGTCAGTCACCACAGTCCCTGCCATCAGTCAGTCACCACAGTCCCTGCCATCAGTCAGCCACCACAGTCCCTGCCATCAGTCAGCCACCACAGTCCCTGCCATCAGTCAGCCACCACAGTCCCTGCCATCAGTCAGCCACCACAGTCCCTGCCATCAGTCAGCCACCACAGTCCCTGCCATCAGTCAGCCACCACAGTCCCTGCCATCAGTCAGCCACCACAGTCCCTGCCATCAGTCAGCCACCACAGTCCTGCCATCAGTCAGCCACCACAGTCCCTGCCATCAGTCAGCCACCACAGTCCCTGCCATCAGTCAGCCACCACAGTCCCTGCCATCAGTCAGCCACCACAGTCCCTGCCATCAGTCAGCCACCACAGTCCCTTACTATCAGTCAGCCACCACAGTCCCTTACTATCAGTCAGCCACCACAGTCCCTTACTATCAGTCAGTCACCACAGTCCCTTACTATCAGTCAGTCACCACAGTCCCTGCCATCAGTCAGCCCCACAGTCCCTTCCTATCAGTCAGTCACCACAGTCCCTTACTATCAGTCAGTCACCACAGTCCCTTACTATCAGTCAGTCACCACAGTCCCTTACTATCAGTCAGTCACCACAGTCCCTTACTATCAGTCAGTCACCACAGTCCCTTACTATCAGTCAGTCACCACAGTCCCTTACTATCAGTCAGTCACCACAGTCCCTTACTATCAGTCAGTCACCACAGTCCCTTCATTCAGTCAACCACAGTCCCTGTTATCAGTCAGCACCAAGTCCCTTGTATCAGTCACTCACAGTCCTACTATCAGTCAGTCACACAGTCCCTCATTTGTAGCCAACAGTCACAGCCTCATTGTCACAGACACCTCATGCATTGTAGTACACAGCCTGATGTAAGACCTTTAGGAGCCTATTTAGTCAGCATTACATTTGTAATATTTAGAAGCTATATCTAGACCAAGTCCTGTAGTAGCACATTGTAGTAAAGTTTTAGAGACATATTTGTGAATATTAGGACATATTGTGAAGTTTAGAACATCTTTTAGATATTTAGCATATTTGTAATATTTCAGGATCATGAAATGTTGACATATGCACATCTTAGAGCATATTTGTAGTATTAGAGCATATTGTAGTATTAGCACATATTTGTAGAATTTTAAGAGACCAATTTTGAGATATTGAGACATATTTAATAGTTTAAAGCCTATATGTAGAATACTTAGTAGCACAATTATTGCAGTAGTACCAAGCTATTGTAGATATTTAAAGCATATTTGTGAATATCTTAGACATATTTGTAGATATTTAGAGTCACTTTGTAGATATTTAGAGCATATTTGTAAGAATTTAGATATTTGAAATATTTAGGAGCATATTTGTAAGATATTTGGAGCTTTTGTAGAATTTAGACATATTTGTGAGATATTTAGAACTATATTTGTAAGATATTTAGGAATATTTGTAAGATATTTAGAGCATATTTGTAAGATATTTAGAGCATATTTGTAAGATATTTAGGAGCATATTTGTAAGATATTTAGGAGCATATTTGTAAGATATTTAGGAGCATATTTGTAAGATATTTAGGAGCATATTTGTAAGATATTTAGGAGCATATTTGTAAGATATTTAGGAGCATATTTGTAAGATATTTAGGAGCATATTTGTAAGATATTTAGGAGCATATTTGTAAGATATTTAGGAGCATATTTGTAAGATATTTAGGAGCATATTTGTAAGATATTTAGGAGCATATTTGTAAGATATTTAGGAGCATATTTGTAAGATATTTAGGAGCGTATTTGTAAGATATTTAGGAGCGTATTTGTAAGATATTTAGGAGCGTATTTGTAAGATATTTAGGAGCGTATTTGTAAGATATTTAGGAGCGTATTTGTAAGATATTTAGGAGCGTATTTGTAAGATATTTAGGAGCTATTTGTGATATTAGGAGCATATTTGTAAGATATTTAGGAGCTATTTGTAAGATATTTAGGAGCATATTTGTAAGATATTTAGGAGCTATTTGTAAGATATTTAGGAGCTATTTGTAAGATATTTAGGAGCATATTTGTAAGATATTTAGGGCTATTTGTAAGATATTTAGGAGCTATTTGTAAGATATTTAGAGCATATTTGTAAGATATTTAGGAGCATATTTGTAGATAAGCATATTTGTAAGATTTTAGAGCTATTTGTAAGATATTTAGGAGCTATTTGTAAGATATTTAGAGCTATTTGTAAATTTTAGAGCTATTTGTAAGATATTGTATTGTAGATATTTAGGAGCTATTTGTAAGATATTTAGACTATTTGTAAGATGACTATTTTAAGTTGGCTATTGTAAGATATTTAGAGCGTATTTGTAGATATTTAGGAGCGATTTGTAAGATAGGCTATTGTGATATTTAGGCGTATTTGTAGATATTTAGGGTATTTGTAAGATATTAGAGCTATTGTAAGATATTTAGGAGCGTATTTGTAAGATTTTAGAGCGTATTGTGATATTTGGAGCGTATTTGTAAGATATTTGAGTTTGTAGTACAGTATTGTAGAATCTAGGAGCTTTAGATTAAGCATTTGTAGATCATTTAGGTAGCGTCAAGACTCAGGGCATGTAGGTGCTAGACCAGGTCTTGTAGGTGGCTAAACTCAGGTCATGTAGGTGGCTGACTCAGGTCATGTGGTGGCTAGACTCAGGTCATGGTGGCGACTCAGGTCATGTAGGTAGGCTGACTCAGGTCATGTAGGTGCATGACTCGGGTCATGTAGGTGGCCAGACTCAGGTCATGTAGGTGGCCAGACTCAGGTCATGTAGGTGGCCAGACTCAGGTCATGTAGGTGGCCTGACTCAGGTCATGTAGGTGGCCTGACTCAGGTCATGTAGGTGGCCTGACTCAGGTCATGTAGGTGGCCGACTCAGGTCATGTAGGTGGCCGACTCAGGTCATGTAGGTGGCCTGACTCAGGTCATGTAGGTGGCCTGACTCAGGTCATGTAGGTGGCCTGACTCAGGTCATGTAGGTGGCCTGACTCGGTCATGTAGGTGGCCTGACTCGGGTCATGTAGGTGGCCTGACTCGGGTCATGTAGGTGGCCTGACTCGGGTCATGTAGGTGGCCTGACTCGGGTCATGTAGGTGGCCTGACTCGGGTCATGTAGGTGGCCTGACTCGGGTCATGTAGGTGGCCTGACTCGGGTCATGTAGGTGGCCTGACTCGGGTCATGTAGGTGGCCTGACTCGGGTCATGTAGGTGGCCTGACTCGGGTCATGTAGGTGGCCTGACTCGGGTCATGTAGGTGGCCTGACTCGGGTCATGTAGGTGGCCTGACTCGGGTCATGTAGGTGGCCTGACTCGGGTCATGTAGGTGGCCTGACTCGGGTCATGTAGGTGGCCTGACTCGGGTCATGTAGGTGGCCTGACTCGGGTCATGTAGGTGGCCTGACTCGGGTCATGTAGGTGGCCTGACTCGGGTCATGTAGGTGGCCTGACTCGGGTCATGTAGGTGGCCTGACTCGGGTCATGTAGGTGGCCTGACTCGGGTCATGTAGGTGGCCTGACTCGGGTCATGTAGGTGGCCTGACTCGGGTCATGTAGGTGGCCTGACTCGGGTCATGTAGGTGGCCTGACTCGGGTCATGTAGGTGGCCTGACTCGGGTCATGTAGGTGGCCTGACTCGGGTCATGTAGGTGGCCTGACTCGGGTCATGTAGGTGGCCTGACTCGGGTCATGTAGGTGGCCTGACTCGGGTCATGTAGGTGGCCTGACTCGGGTCATGTAGGTGGCCTGACTCGGGTCATGTAGGTGGCCTGACTCGGGTCATGTAGGTGGCCTGACTCGGGTCATGTAGGTGGCCTGACTCGGGTCATGTAGGTGGCCTGACTCGGGTCATGTAGGTGGCCTGACTCGGGTCATGTAGGTGGCCTGACTCGGGTCATGTAGGTGGCCTGACTCGGGTCATGTAGGTGGCCTGACTCGGGTCATGTAGGTGGCCTGACTCGGGTCATGTAGGTGGCCTGACTCAGGTCATGTAGGTGGCCTGACTCAGGTCATGTAGGTGGCCTGACTCAGGTCATGTAGGTGGCCTGACTCAGGTCATGTAGGTGGCCTGACTCAGGTCATGTAGGTGGCCTGACTCAGGTCATGTAGGTGACCTGACTCAGGTCCAACATGTGACCTGACTCAGGTCCAACATTTGACCTGACTCAGGTCCAACACGTGACCTGACTCAGGGCTAACACGTGACCTGACTGAGGTCCCACACGTGACCTGACTCAGGTCAGACGTCTTTCCTTCTCTATATCTCACACTAAGATCTTTTTTTATTTTAATATTTTTCAACGATGCACTAATGAGACCACTGAGCAAGTCTTCTTAAGAACAAGATCCACCTCGGCTCATTTCTTCCCTCTGACAAATATATAAAATTTTCCCTGTGAAATATAATTTTTCCTGAAGAATTTAAACAAAACATTTCCCTCTGTAGACTTAAGAAAATATTGTGGAATATAATTTTCCTTGTAGAATCCAAAAACCTGAAAGTAGAATGCATTTTTTTCTGTGCAATATACCATTTTTTCCTAAAAATCATTTGTCTCCATTCGCTCCTAACTGACACGCTCAGGCATGCTTGCTGGAAGTCCAAGCCCCTTGCACACTAAGACGTTTCGTTCTATGAAGAACTTATCAAATCAATTACTTGATAAACTCCCTGCTGAGCGCAAAGTTGTCACATCATAAAAGTCACTTTGCTACGTTTCTCCTTTACCCCCTCCCTCCAACTTTTCCTAGGCCGACCCCTTCCCCGCCTTCCCTTCACTAGAGATTTATACACTCTCGAAGTCATTCTATTTTGTTCCTTCCTCTCAACATGTCTGAACCACCTCAGTAACCCCTCCTCAGCTCTCTTGATAATAGTTTGGTAATCCTGCACCTCCTCTTAATTTTCAAACTACGAATTCTCTGTGCATTATATTCACACACACACACACACACACACACATACACACACACGTTACATATATATATATATATATATATATATATATATATATATATATATATATATATATATATATATATATATATATATATATATATATATATATATAAACACTGCGACTAGCCTGGGGATCGAACCCGTGTTGTTTTAGCCCGCCTCATGAGCGAAAATTCACGATGCTCTAACATACTGGAGCATCCAATCCTACAAAGATCACTCACCTAGAAGAACTAGGTGTTGTACCGTGATCCGTGGTCCTCAGATCACGGTACAACACCTAGCTCTGTTGGGTGCGTGATCTTTGTAGGATTGGATGGTCCAGTGGGTTAGAGCGTCGTGAATTTCCGCTCACCAATACCACTCGTTCTTGGTTACAATATATATATATATATATATATATATATATATATATATATATATATATATATATATATATATATATATATATATATATATATATATATATATAATGTTGCGTGTGATATGAGCGACCACACAACATTCATTTTCCACTGTACGAGAAGTTTCCCAAAATGTGCCATCTGCGCTCGTTTCAAATTAATAAAAATATAGTACATGGCTGTCGACAATGCATTTGTACAAATTAATGACATCCGTATGATTTTTTGAATGCAGTTGTAATATATAGGAATACAGTTTCCAATTTATTTTCAGCGCTGAACAATAATATGACTGCAGTTGAAAAACACAGACTATTTCGGATGCGTTTATGACCAACTGTTATACTTTATTTTCATATAAATTCTGCATCAAAAAATATTGTTTTACATATATTTCATTACTTTTTCATATATATATATATATATATATATATATATATATATATATATATATACATATATATATATATATATATATATATATATATATATATATATATATATATATATATATATCGTGCCGAATAGGTAAAACTGGTCAATTAGCAAGAACTCGTTTAAAATTAAGTCCTTTCTAAAATTTTCTCTTTTATGTTTAAAGATATATTTTTTTTATTTATGTTAATGTAAAAATTAATAATTTTGTACCAAAAGAACCTTAGAAAACTTTCGTAACCTTAAAACAATCGCAATTTAATTTATCATAATCCAACTAAATATATGTTAGATAAGTTTACAGTAATTTAATAATAAATATGTACAGTGTTTATAATAGACTTGAAGAATGTATTTACAATTTCTGTGCAATATATACGTACACGGAATTATCAATTATTTCTTCTGACAGTCTATTCCACGTGTTTACCATTCCATTAAAGAAAACAATTTTTCGTTTCGTTTGGCTGGTATCGGTTGCCGATAATATTAAACCCATTGTCGTGTATTACGTTTGATTGGTTAATATTAATGTAATTTTTTTGGAGACTGGAAGAGGTTTTTAATATACATTCGGAAATATTAGTTAATATCTTCACTACGGTAAATGTTGTTATTGAGAAGAATATGGCCAGGAAACACTCTTCAAGGAAGGTGTTTTTGTATGGTGATGCCTTGGATCAAGAGCATTAAAGTTTTCTCTCCTTGGATCAAAACTAGTTACCTCTATTACCTCCCATTTCATAGACCCTTTATATCTATGCAAATTTGTCACTTACCCACAAATATAATAAAAAATATATTCAGATAAAATAATTATAGGAGGTGCAATGATTTTTTTTTTAAATTTTATTGGTCTGAAATTTTGTGTCGCACGCTGTACTCTTCAAGGCAGGAAATTAACTCAATGAAAAATTCCTTAATGCTGCATAAATGTGTGGTAAATCTTACCTTAGTTCGTAGTATTTATCAAGAGAAGAAATATGTAGGGTTTTTGATTTACTAACAACTTTTTCCAAAGATGTAGCAAAAAGTATATGTAACCTCTGGATATACAGGCGTAATGCAAACATATATAGGAATGATATACAAGCTTTTAATGCCGTAACGTTTCGCTTTATGAAGTGATGATTTGATGACGGTGGCCCTGGAAAAACTTCTCTATATTATGGCTTCTTTCCCACATGTAACTTCTGCTAGTTGGCCCTGGAAAAACTTCTCTATATTATGTCTTCTTTCCCACATGTAACTTCTGCTAGTTGGCCCTGGAAAAACTTCTCTATATTATGTCTTCTTTCCCACATGTAACTTCTGCTAGTTGGCCCTGGAAAAACGTCTCTATATTATGTCTTCTTTCCCACATGTAACTTCTGCTAGTTGGCCCTGGAAAAACGTCTCTATATTATGTCTTCTTTCCCACATGTAACTTCTGCTAGTTTGGCCCTGGAAAAACTTCTCTATATTATGTCTTCTTTCCCACGTGTAACTTCTGCTAGGTGGCCCTGGAAAAACTTCTCTATATTATGGCTTCTTTCCCACATGTAACTTCTGCTAGTTGGCCCTGGAAAAACTTCTCTATATTATGTCTTCTTTCCCACATGTAACTTCTGCTAGTTGGCCCTGGAAAAACTTCTCTATATTATGTCTTCTTTCCCACGTGTAACTTCTGCTAGTTGGCCCTGGAAAAACTTCTCTATATTATGGCTTCTTTCCCACATGTAACTTCTGCTAGTTGGCCCTGGAAAAACTTCTCTATATTATGTCTTCTTTCCCACGTGTAACTTCTGCTAGTTGGCCCTGGAAAAACTTCTCTATATTATGTCTTCTTTCCCACATGTAACTTTCTGCTAGTTAGCCAGACTATCCTCGGCAGCTAAGCTAAGTTTGGCCAGACTATCCTCGGCAGCTAAGCTAAGCTGGAAAGTTGTGAGTGAGAAGCTCACTGTTATGTTTTCCATCTCCATTTTGCAATTGAAGGCTCGTATGTAGGCAACACACGAAGGTTTAGTGGCTTAGGTGAAGAGCATATTGAATCAGTTTTCAGACTTGAAAAAATGGGAAAACTAAATCAATGGTAGGTAAGCCTGCCTATGTAGCAATGGTAATCTCGTTAACTTGACAAGCACTACTGTATTAATAATGATCTCGGCGGCTTGTTGAGCACCATTGCAGCAATAGTAATCTCAGTTAACCAGGAAGCAATTCAAGAAGTATCATGCAAACTCACAAGAAGATAAGAGATCATTTTCTTCCCCATAATGCTTTTATTTTTCCTGCTTTGCCTTCATTCACTTCGTCCTCCTCCTCCAGTCTGGCTGAGACGGAGCATAAGCCAGTATTTTGATGAATTTTACAACAGTCTTGATAAATCTCCTCCAACATAACACCAAAGTCTTGTTGCTCTTACAAACATCTCTATCGAATGACAGTGTTCTTCATTCATAAACTATTATAAACATTCATAAGAACATCATAGAAGAGAAGATATATGACTAACATCATGTATTAGTCATATATGACTTGTATATGACTAACAACATTTGTCTTGTTTCCCGATGAATCTTACCTAAGATATGTGAGTATCATCCAAGGTTGAAGGAATAAGTATGTTCATCTGGAACTTCATTTTGCATTATATATTTTTTTCGGATCATGAGGTGTATCATACGAATCACTGAATCTGTATGCGTGAGTCACCAGTGGTGGAGGCTCGAACCTCCGTCAGGTATCTGAGGCAGACACGCTGTCGACCTATACTCACTGGTTCGGTCAACCGCAGAGAAAACGTAAAGCTGTCACTCAGTGTCCTTCAAAGGGGTGCTTGATTTTTATTTAAGGATTCTTGATCCAAGGAATATTAGCTACCCTTCCCTTGAATCAAATCAGACTACCTCAACTTCCCTGGGCTCGTACCCCGATAATGGGTTTTGCACTTCCCTTTAATAATATAATTGATAAAAATACCCATTTCGGTCATTGCAATTTGAGAAAGGTACCCTTATCCTATAAGCTCAGCCCCCTCTACATCAGTGCTCGCAGAAGAAAGTGGCTTATGTTTCTAATGCAGTTCAATCTCGGAACTGAAAATTTGAAGCCAATCGTAAGAGACATTCACACTTGCTGCATATAAATGAATTTTCAAATTTCTTCAATGAAAATGGCAAATTGGGACCTAAACAGCCCGGAACTAATTCGATTATTCTATTCTATTAAGTAAAATACATCAACTTCGAAAGTTTAAACCCAATCAGAAGCATTCTGTATTGCACACATCATCAATATTCCAAAATAAACCAGCATCTGAGTCTAAAGTTGCTCATTGAGTTCCTTTATTAAGTTATCGACATTGAAGGCGGATCTACTGAGGAATTCACAAATTATCGTAGGAAAAGCAGTTTTGAATTTTTTAAAAGTTCAATACAATTGGCAGCTTGGCACCAACTAAGCCCAAAATCTATCAAAACGTTTTTCTGAGTGAAATACTTTAGTTTATTTTACTCAGATAGCTAATCAAACATATTTTCCTGCTATTGTGTGAAAAAAGTTTCTTAATAAAATTGACAAATTAAAACTTACACTATGCAAATCTTTGCGAATCTTTCTTTGAAAAGAACACAACGTTAAAAGTTTGAAGCCTTCCAGAAGATGCATTCTCCAGTTATCGCATGAAATCCAAGAATTCCAGGTTCATTAATAATTTTATTATATTGGCAAATGTGCACATACACCGCCTAAATCCTTTACATAAGATGCATCAGCTGTTAAATATTACAGACGTTCACGAATGGTCTACTCATGTTACGGAAAAAATATCACACCATTTTAAAAATATAACTAGTAAATTGGCACCTACTACACACACCAGCAACAATTTCAATTATCATATAAGTCGGATTGACCAGTGGATGCAACAAATGCTGAAGCAAGCGCTGATATGTAATTATGAGGGGGCGATGCTTGGGTTCTGGCTAATATTGCAAAGATAGTGCCAAAAAATATCTTTGGCTCAGAGTTAAATAGCACATTTGTCACTGGTTGAAGAAAGAAGTTCGTGCCCAGTACTTAGAAGTCATTCATATCTACAGTATTATGCTCTCTGAAGCTGACTTAATAAACGAGTTAAGGTTCAGTGGAGTTCCAGAAATGCCTTACTATCTCCCAGATTATTTTGTTTAACTACAAGATGAGACTATATCTGTGGCCAAAAGTCGACACTCAATTAACCATAAAGTACCGTTGCCAATATTCTTGGGTTTGAAACCCCATACACAGACCAGGTCCAAGAAGTTTCTCAGACAGCTGTTTGACGAGTCTCAGTGCTAGTACGTTCCTCAAGCATGAAAATCGGCTATATCGTCCCTCCCTATCTGACAGGTAAAAATTGCGGCTGGGAAAGAAGATCATCCTGCTAGCATTCTTGAAGATGTATACGGTAACCATGCCGCTAAAGCCCCCAAATTCATTTGTCATGAAGATATCAAATGTTATGGCTGTATTTCACCCAGCAGTTTCACCACCTTCACTAAATATGCAGATGTCTTCGTTCCCTACATCGTGAAGCAATAGAACTCTACCAGGGTAGATATTTTGTGGGACATTTACTAGTAATATTAAGGAATCAACAATGGAGAAGAGAGGGTGAAAGGGTAGTAGCTAGCCAGAATGCAATCCCGTGGGATTGGCAGGACATTTTGCGGGATCCAACACGGTTGCAAGTATGAACTTCCCTCCTGTAAACGAACGTGACATCACCACTGGCCAGGAAGTGTTCTTTAGATAAAGGAGTTAGAGCATCTCTCTGTGCAATCATGAAGAAAAGAACACCAGAATTTTCGTTCACCTGCATGAATGCTTGAAGTGTGGATTGTCTACCTGTCTGATTCGAATAGTGGATACCGACGTTGTTGTGGCCCTGGTCGGAAAGTTCTATCACATGCTTTCGCTGTATCCATCTGCAAACATACAAGTGGCTTTTGGCACCCGAAAAAACAATTTTACACATCTGCATGCCAATGCCCTCGCTCGTGGACTAGAACATGCCCGGCCTTGTCTGTCTTCCGAAGCTTCACAGACTATGATAGAGGAGTATCTACCTTCTTTGGAAATGGCAAGAAGCGTACATAGGTAGCTTAGACTTTCTACCACCAAGTCAGAGGCTTTCTCATACATTGCTGTCAATCCTTACCGTGAGCTAGATGTAAATAGTAACATCCTCAGATTTCCTGAACTGTACTTAGTTGTGTACACTGACAAGCCCAACAACCAGGATCCTGTCTGCTAGGTACGTAGAAATATGTTGTGCCAGAAACACAAATCGATGGAAACCATCCCAGCTACGCAGTATACATTATCTGAACACTTAGATCGAGCTGTCCACGAATGACGTGACTCTATGAGAAACGCCATCTTCATAAAATCTTGACTTCCCATGTGGACCACGCTCCCCATGACATCCGAAGCATGCAAAGAACTAGTTACTTGTGACTACAAAAACACGACAGGCTCTGCTGAGAGATGTACATGCAAGATAATTCAAGTGAAGCTCGCACAACTTTACAACTGTAAAAGTCTCAAAGATACCGGACAACGATTTACATGCACATGTAAGACCTTTAACCAGATTTCATTACAATTACGCACTGGACATTCATATTGATTTTGACGTCATGGCTGTCCTGTGATATTTAGCTGCTCTACCTATATGCCTCAAACAAATCACAGAACCTGTGACCTGTTCTGTTACCTGCTCTGCCAATATCTTTACTTACATGTCTTTCAAAAGCGATCGTCTAATTAAGGCACTAAAAGGCCCGCCGCTGAATAAGTAAAGGTTTAACATCAAGTTTATAGCCGTCTCCGGGGAAGAATTACACCAGTTTATTGTCCACACCCACCCAGCCCACACGTGACTTTATGTTAATCCTAGGCCTGCGATGATGGAAGCTCTATTTGTTGAGTTAGTTTCATGGTGCTGCAAGAGCTTTGTTGTTGCGAGAGCTCTATGGTGCCATTAGAGCTGCAGGGTTCTACGAGAGCTCTGTGGTGCTATGAGAGATGCAGGGTTCTTCGAGAGCTCTGTGGTGCCATGAAAGATGTAGGGTTCTGCGAGAACTCTATGGTGTCATGAAAGATGCAGGGTTCTGGGACAACTCTGCGGTGTCATGAAAGATGCAGGGTTCTGGGACAACTCTGCGGTGTCATGAAAGATGCAGGGTTCTGGGACAACTCTGCGGTGTCATGAAAGATGCAGGGTTCTGGGACAACTCTGCGGTGTCATGAAAGATGCAGGGTTCTGGGACAACTCTGCGGTGTCATGAAAGATGCAGGGTTCTGCTACGAGAGTCCTGCCGTGCCGTGATAGATCCAAGAAAGCTCCATGGTGCCACGAGAGCCCCGCAGTGCCACGACAGCCCCACGGTGCCACGACAGCCCCATGGCAACAAACAGCTGATGGTAGGCGTCAGTATAACACACTGGGATCTGTCAGTAAAGCCTTGCCAGACACGCTCTGTGGATTTACGTAATATTTGCATTTAAATCCCAGGTACATTACACATTTTGCTTTACGTAAACGTAAACTTTTCCAATTTTTAAGGATATGTTTTCACTATTACGTTATTATATATTATTTCCAAAGGAAATGATTAGGTATGATTTAAGTATGAACATTTTCTCTTCCTTTAAGGCTTTCCAGTTTGTATTTTCTGACAATGTAAAACTTTGTATTGTGAAACTTCGTATGTGTAAAAAAAAAAATACTCAGAATGTTTGCTAAATAATAGAGGAGCACTACAATAGGCATGAATACTCTTAGACTGACCACCTCTAAACTTCAGGGTTGATGTGCTGATCACATCATCTGTACCTCTCCACTGCTTATGCTGTATCCGTATTAAGTAACTTGTATATTCGACAGAAGACACGCACTGTGTAGGCGCAACGTTTCGGAAATATAGATATAGACCTACTAGTAAGTTTCCAACCAACCTCTCTCCCTCATGTATTTATCTAACTTATCTGCAAGTTATCGAAAATGTTAGCTTAGTTTTAAGTACACTTAAAATTTCATATACACCTGAAAGAAACCTTTTGGATTTGTCATAGATTTCTTTGCAGTTTAAATTTTAGTTTCATTTAGGTTTCGTTTCCTTGTTTTAATATCTTATTATAAAATTATTCACCCGTAAAGTGACGCTTTCCTCTGTTGCACCTATAAATTCCTCTCTTCACGCCCCCCCCCCCACGAGATATTTCAGGCTTCTCTTAATCTATTTGGGTTAATTTATATTTCATTTATCTCTGGTCAGCTGGCCGAGCTTCGTTAAATACTGTGTACCTCAAGCATTTTTTTTAGTAATCGTATTAAGAAATTCAGTCTTGCTGCCTTGTAAAAAAGATACTTATGCAACACTAGAACATTTGATTAGCAAACGTTTCCCTCACTGTCCATCGATTGAAGAGTTCTCAGGAAGGAAATGTGTTTTAATCAATTTTCTAGTGTTGAACAAGTGTCTTATTAACATTGTATGGGTATATATATAACAGATTCCTGTAAAAACTTGGATACCTCGCAGACTCTTCATTTTAAGTTTGCTTGATATTTTGTTATTCTATTTTACATTTGACAGTAATTGCTTGCTGATCATTACAAAGCTACTCAGTTTGCAGTTGGTGTAACAAATCCTACCATATTACTCCTTGGATTAATTATGCTATCCTTAATGTTATTTAATTCGTGTAATCAAACCAAGCTACCTTGCGCTCCATATGACGTAATGCACAATTTATAATGGTAGTTGGACGGAGTCTGTTTACGTATGTTTAATTGCATTTCTTAAGTAATTCTGAACAATTACAAGACAGGTCACTTGGGAGTTGCACCCCACTTAGGAAGTTAAAAAAAATGTTTCTTTCTTGGTTCTTATTTCTAGTTCTCTTTAGATGTCTGTGCAAATGAAGGAAAGCTCTTGGGTATTCCTCTTAAGTTATTTTTTTCCCGTGGTTGCTCTCTCTCTCTCTCGCTCTCTCTCTCTCTCTCTCATAATTACGATTGGTTTCCTTTCTTATGTATTGGTTATTTAATCTGGTCATATGGAAGTTAGCTTGTGGGGCTGATAACTGTAGGTCCAGATTAATCCAGTAAATATTTTAAGACTTTCTAATATTTGGGTTCACAATAAACTAGACACTTCGACTACAAAATTTATATGTAATGTGGTTGGTGCTCGAACCTGCGCGGTCCTTTCTTGTTAATTAGAGGACATTGTCAAATTTCAGCCAATTGTGTGCCATATATATATATATATATATATATATATATATATATATATATATATATATATATATATATATATATATATATATATATATATATAAATGAAAAGTGTTTAATGTTTACATATTTTTTGTATTTTTAACATAAATTAGACCTATTTAGAGTGTATAATGGTGTGTGTTTTACCCCGTCAACAAAGTTGTGGTGTCTGACGACCTCGCTGAGTCTTGCTTCATCTCAGCAGCCAACTTTGGGCAAGTCATCATCTCTTCTGAGGTTATTAAGAAAGTTCTTTATGATGAAAAAAAAAAAAAGAGTTCATATCTTTCTCAGTATCAGATTCTCAGAAAAAGAGCAATTAGCTGCAAAAGTTTCAGAGGTATATTAAGAGGCTGGTGGGGAGTTTGAGGCATACTAAAAAATTCTGATTCCCTATACGGGAGAGTCTGAGTCTAGGACAAATCTTTGGAATGCCAAGGAATGTTTTCCCCCGTAATATCATGCTCTCAGGTCATCAGAAAACAAGACACGGTCTCCTGATGAGGATCTTAATCGTATAACCCATTGAGTGATTAGGCATCTGATGGTCTATCCCGGAAAGGTTATAACCTCATTAAAAAAAAAAATCATTACATAGCAAACCTAAGATGGTTCAGTAATCAGTTAGTCCCTCCTTGTTGAGTGTAAAAGATAAAAAATATAAAAACTCCAGACCCTCACGTGGTGGTTGTCGGACAGCGGCCAGCCAGCACATCTCCGTGTTCCCCAGTAATCTCTCTTGTTTACTTATTTCCCCTTTTCTTTCAGTCGTATCCCTAAAGATAACATTAGAACTTGAACATTGCCTCAGAACATTCCAGGGAGTCAGTTTGATAAATTATAATAATCTAAGACAGAATCCATGACTTAATCTTGATACTTCACATTCTAGGAAGGTTGTTTTTCATTGACTTTTTAGTTTTCTGTTTATTTTCATGGGAAACACTTTATTAGTTTCCTAACTAATAAAGAGTAAAACTGATTAAACATTTCTATTACAACCATCTACCTAAAAAACATAGCTCTGAAATCTTACCAAACAAGAAAAATTTAAATGATTACGTGGAAAGAGTTGAAATTAGTTGTTAATTAATTGCTAGGATGACATAAATATCTTGTTTTTTTTTTTCATATTAGTAGATATAGTTCCTCAATTATTACTGCGGTATGCCACCACATCATTTCATTGTTAATTCTTTAATATAGTACAGCAGCATTTCACCAATAAGTCTACGGTAATATATTTCCTCATTTTATTAGGAAGGATACAGTAATGCTTCACCGAATTTCATTAAAAAGTCTACGGTAACGCCTCGTCTAATTTCATTAACAAGTTAACGGTAATGTTCTGCTAGATTGCATTAACAAATCTACGGTAGTGTATTGTCATATTTTATTACTGATTCTACTCTAATATACCACTGTACTTCACTAATAATGCACTTACGTATTTTATTAGTAATGCGTATGAAAATTCCGAAAACAAATGGAAAAATCCTTCCAAAGAAATTTTTCAAGACAATGTCAGTTTTGATTTTAAAATGTCGATTGCCTCAGAGATCCCAAGAAAAACTTGAAAGCTTCTTTTGTCAGCATATTATATCAGAATAAATGATTTCTTGGAATCACTTCCTGTATAAAATCTATTCTTCAGCAGCTGTACAGTAAGATATATTATTCTGCTCACTATAAAAGACGTCATACCGATATCACTTTCTCCACAAAAGGCATCAATGATCTATGTAAACATCACAGCTTTAGAGGACAGACATCATAGTTCAGCAGTGACATCACTCCTATATAAAAGACAAAGATCTATAGATGATTCATTAGAACTTTAAAAAAAAAGTGACATATCTATAGAATGTACTGAACGTATATTACACATTTGTAGAGTATACATTACACATCTATGGAGTATATATTACTTATCTATGGAATGGCACATCCATAGAATGTTACAGCTATGCAATATATATTACAGTTTTATAGAATATACACAATACACACTTAAGAAAGACATATCATGCCTCTATGTAACATACATCATTCCTCTGTATAATGCACATTATATACACAGAATACACATCAGAGCTGCACATCCCCACCTCTTCCCCACATGACTAGCTTCCCCACATGTTGAAAGCCGCCAGCAATAAGTCCTCGCGAGTGTGCCGATTAATACCTTTGAAAAAATTGGGTTCCCCCATTTCATAATCCTCGTGAGCTCGTATCAAAGACTATTTCCGAGCATATCTAGTGAGTGAGCATCAGACACGCCAATTGCTCTCCCCCTCATAATGTTCTTTAAGCCCTTCTTTGATCTTCATATGTGTATTAGAACATGCAGCGAATTTGGTTTGGGCTGAAGCAGTGTTCTTTAATGCCATTGTCATTAAAATTGCAAGATTTTTGTGCCCAGTTATTAGCCTATGAATCCTCCTTTAATTAATATAAATATATATATATATATATATATATATATATATATATATATATATATATATATATATTATTAAACACTGCGACTAGCCAAGGACTCGAACCCATGTTGTTTTGGCCCGCCTCGTTGAGGCTAGTACACCAAACGGGAAGTAGAATGAAATTAACTCAGGGGCACCCACACCACCGCATGTCCTCGCATCACGGTAAAACACCTAGCTCTGCTGGGTACGTGATTCTTGTAGGATTTGGTGGTCCTGTGGGTTAGAGCGTCATGTGGTTTTCGCTCACCATGAAATATATATATATATATATATATATATATATATATATATATATATAGGATGGGGTCCACCTCTGGTGTCAATTGTGGGACCCATTGCCTCGGAGAAGTGGATAAAAGACTTCAAGGAAGAATATTTAGATTTCTTTCTGAAGCCATTTGAATATTCCACTTCCCTACCACCCCATCTTTTTTTTTTTTTACAAACTTTATTTCAAGACAAAATACAATGGGGAGTAAAACAACATAGATAACTCAGAGCTACATGTCAAATACTTCGTCCAACTCCCCGGCAGTGGGCCGCGTGCCCAGAATACTGCAGGCATTTCCCTCTGGATCGCAACACTGAGTCTCTGAAAGAGGAAACTGGTCGCCCTGTGGTCCTTGGTTTCTATGATGAGTTTTCCACCCAGCTCCTTGAGAAACTTTAGAGCACACTTGCCCCATGCTCCATGGGTCTCCGACCCTATTGGGATGAAGTTATAGCAAGAGGGAAGGTCTTCATATTTGCGGGTCTTCTGGGTCTCCCTGTGGCTGGCAGCTCCACCCCTTCGGCTAAGGAGTGTGGCAGGTAGGTGTCTGCCAATGTGGCAGCACAGGTGTAGTCCCAAGCAATCTGCTTACCATCCTTCCAGGGTAGCATGGTGGCTCCATCAGGACGCTTTTGACTTCCATCAGACCTCTGCACTTGGGGTTCCCGTTGAGCTGGGCAACGGGCTGTGGCGAGGCTTCTCTTTATGATGTCATTGACCTCCTCATGTCTAGCATACTTCCCTTCTGATGTGTGACACACTAGACCATGAAGTCCGAATTGGTCAGCCGTCGCCCTGCCGCAAATACACCTATGTTCGGTGAGTATGGGGGCGGCTAGGCGAAGAGCAACACCAATCCGAATGGCCTGTGGGTCGAGTCGAGTCCCCAGAGAGGAATTGGGAACAGCAAGAAGGAAATCTCCTGAGTGTGGTGCCTTCACCGCTAGGAGACGAGCTTTGTCCTTTCCTGAAGCGTTGGTGAGCATTGTGTTGGATATTTTTTCCATGATCGGTTTGTCCCAGTGGGACTGTTTGTGCTCTTTGAGAGGAGCTGGTCTACTGGAGGAGTCTGCCAGGATGTCCCACTGCACTGCTGCTTCAATGAACTTGGGGTCTTGAGCTCCCACCACACCTCTCAAACGTTCAGGGACAATCCTCTTGACTAATCCACTGGAAGCCAAACACGAAGACAGAAATGCAGGTAACGCTACCTGCCTTGCTTTGCGCACCCCTATACCTCCCAGTCGCACTGGGAGGGTTGCCTGCTCCCATTGCTGATCCTCTAGTGACAGATTCAGTGCCTTCTTGAAGGTTAATCTCAGGTGTGCGTCATACTCGTCAAGTGTTGGGTTTTCAAAGAGGGTGCGCACCTCAAGAAGTAAGTGAGTCTTGGCATAGTAAGACACCTTGTGAGGAGATACAGGGCATCATGGGCATCAAGATCACTTATTCTCTCCTCCATTCTTTTCAGGTCATTCACTTTGTCCTTGAGGACAGTGTCGATGGCTTGGTGACCCAGCGGTGCTCCCAGGAGGGTACTGTTGGATGGAGTGGTAGTAGTGACTTCTGGGAGGATTGTTTGCACCGCATTGATTATTTCCTGATTTGTTGTGATAATTTCACACTTTGAGGGATTAAGGATGAGTCCTTAGGCTTCTCCCTGTGTCTTCACCGTTGTAGGTCCTCTAACAAGGACTCCCCCGTACCTGCCAGAGTGCCATCATCCAGGTACCAGATGTTGAGCTCGCTGCATAGGCTGGAAGTTAGTTCTCTTACTGCCAAACAGAAGAGAAGTGGAGCGAGTGGATCACCCTGCTGAACACCCTCAGATGAGGGAATTTCATGTTCCCCAAACAAAAGAGTCGAGGGTTTGCTGTAGCCAGCTGAAATGAAGGGAAAGAGACTGGGGAACCGATCCCGAACGGCTGGCAAGACCACATCTCTCTTCACCATATTAAAGGCATTTCTAAAGTCAAGTTTGACTACGGCCTTGTCTTCTGATAGGTCCCTGATGTAGGCCCTTGCCGCATGAGCTGCGGCTTCACTGCCTTGAGAGACCCCAAAGCCCAGTTGGTGTGGCTGGAGTAAACTGGCAGCTTCTAGGCGAATGTTTCTTACTGCTGCTTTGGCAACTAGGCGGCGAAGAGTGTTACCAACAGCAATGGGTCTGATTCCCCATCCTTCTTCTTCAAAGCGCATAATGAGGCTCCAAAAAGAAAGGTTTAATTTCTTCTGGGATTCGCCCAGCCAGGCATATATATATATATATATATATATATATATATATATATATATATATATATATATATATATATATATATATATATATATATATATATATATATATATATATATATATATATATATATAATGTCGTGCCGATTAGGTAAAACTGGTCAATTAGCAAGAACTCATCTAAAATTAAGTCCTTTCTAAAGTTTTCTCTTATACGTTTAAAGATATATTTTTTCATTTATGTTAATGTAAGAATTTATAATTTTGTACCAAGAGAAACTTTGAAAACCTACCTAACCTTATTTTAACAAGCGCAATTTAATTTAGCCTAACCCAACTAAATATATTTTAGATACGTTAACATTAATTTAATAATAAACAAACACAAGGAAATATATTTTTTTCTTTAGGTTCAGAACGATTTTTGCGAAATTATTGCATACACAAATTTTCGCTTGTCTTATATGGCAAGGAGAGCGTTGCTATTTAAGCCAAAATCGCAAGTTTTACCTAATCGGCACGACATATATATATATGCAAAAAGATCACAGTAAACAGGTGATATCAAAATATGCAAAACAACCACTATGAAAAAATAGAAGAATTCCAAGCGCATTCGTGACTACTCACATTATGAAGGAACTATGATCATAGTTCCTTGATAATGTGAGTAGTCACGAAAGCGCTTGGAATTCTTCTATTTTTTCATAGTGGTTGTTTTATATATATATATATATATATATATAATATATATAATATATATATATATATAATATATATATATGCACAATAAGATCACAGTAAACAAGTAATATCAAAGTATGCATAAGAACCACTGTGAAAATTGTGAAATTCTAGGGCTTTTGTGACTTCAATAGAAAGCGCTTGGAATTTCACTATTTTTCACAGTGGTTGTTCAGCATATATAATAAATATATATATATATATATATATATATATATATATATATATATATATATATATATATATATATATATATATATATATATATATATATATATATATATATATATATATATATATATATTTATTATATATGCTGAATAACCACTGTGAAAATAGTGAAATTCCAAGCGCTTTCTATTGAAGTCACAAAGCCCTAGGAATTTCACAATTTTTTTCACAGTGGTTCTTATGCATACTTTGATATTACTTGTTTACTGTGATCTTATTGTGCATATATATATATATATATATATATATATATATATATATATATATATATATATATATCACACACACACAATTGATTTAATCCTAAAGAGTTTGATTTTCAATGTTCTCAACACTCTTTAAAACACTATTAAATCTTTTAGTGAATTTTTTATTGAATTTGGCACTTATTATACCGTTGAAATTAAATTATCCTTTAGATAAATTCGTTTGGAATTGAGGCAATATGGTTTGATTCAGCAATAGGCTTTTTTAATTACCATTTTTTAACCAGTTTGCAGATGTCCAAGTCTATGTTGTGGTCTGATTTTTCTATATACAGAAATTTGTTACAAATTTACTGGTTTCTCTCACATTTATCTTCAGTGTACATTGATTTCAAAGAAACAAATACTCGTTCATGTCCTTGTCAACGTTGCCGTTGGCTTAGTTCTGGATACTAACTTATTAATACTGTCATTTTATCTGTATCCTACAAAATTTGATCCGTTATTAGATATTAATAGTAGAGGACATAACCTCCTGGCTGCAGATCATTTAAATAATTTAAAAGAGTCTCAGCGAACAAATCTACTGTCAATTCTAAATGAATTATCCACGCGATGACACTGGTCTTTTATGGTTTTTCAGGTTTTTAAGTATAAAGAAGTACGAACTCAGTGAAATTTTGAAATTTAAATTTTTGTTATGGTATCATAAAGGGGATGCAAAATAAAACGCTGTGGGTAATGTAAGATCTTTAAAAATATTATGTGCTGTTTTTCTATTTCATGTATATATCTTGAATGGCACACACTATGAGCTCTTGGAAACATCTAGGAAATTGCCGACGTCTTAACTTGTGGTTCATGACGTGAGATATACTAGCGCGTTTATATGCTCAAGTGCGTCTTTTTCTATGCCCTGTTGTTTTTCCATGTTCCCGATTGAAAAGATCAAGAAAAATATTCCTATCCTCGCCTTCCCATTTATATTTGTATTTGATAGAAGGATACAGTATAATTTATCCCCCGTTCCCTCTCCCCTTCCCCCCCCCAAAAAAAAAAAAAAAATCTAAATGTTGCCCTAGTGACCACACTGAGACAATACAATGGACGTGTCTTAACCAAATTCGCCTCGGAAATAATATCTGTGGTAATATCTTAGTCACAAAGTTCTCTAAACTTGCTAAGATTGAGCTTAGAGAATTTCCCATAGCAAATCCGTAGGCTTTGTCTATAAAAAATATAAACATCGTTAAATGAAAAGACGATTTTAGCAACTCTGTATATTTTTTTTGTTATTGGTACTAGTAACTAGACTGATGTTCAAATAGAAGCCACTAAATCTTTAAGTAACATCAAAACTGACAAGCTTCCCAGTTAGTAAGTTTAATCTGCTTAACCGTTCAATAACAGTCTGTTATATGGTAATTATAAATGCGACCAACAGCAGAAGACACGTATTGTAGTAGATTATCCGGTACATCCGGCCCTGGTCTTCTCTAAATGGTGACCCGGGTGGGGGGTGTCAGTCATCTTCTTCATTCTTCTGTCTTCATTCTTGGGCCCCCCCAGGTTGGAGGGTGACAGAAGACACGTGTTTGGCATATTCATAGTTTTGAATTCCTTAACCATTTAAGATTTCCTTAAAATCTTCATCAAGGATTTGTTTAGCTAAAATAATCAAGTGGATTGAACTTTCAACCTTCCTACGTTTCAGTATGATTATTTCTTGAAATTTTTTCACTAAGTCGATTTGTCTAAAATAACTATCTGGGCCGTTTTGTTTGAAATTGCCATGACATTTCTTCTAAAATACAGGTTTTTGTCCATTAGCAGTAAGTTTTTGAAGATCACAAACACATCGTTGAAAGTTCGTATATAGAACCTCAATATTCTATCACTGAATATCGTATGACTTGTTCCATAAACTATACGTTTCTAAACTTTATATGGAAGTTTGTTTTAAAATATTTATCACTTTCTTATGCTCGATAAAAGTTTCATACATCTAAGTCTAAACCAACTAAAAATAATTGTATTTGCATCCTTCCCTCTGTGAATGAAAATACTACAACTTCTGCCGCTACCACCGCAACAACTACTACTACCTCTTACTATTACCACTACTATACTATTACTACTATATTGATGCAATTACTATTATTACATCCATTGCTGCTGCCGCTTCTGCTACTTCCACTACTACTACCACTTAATAATAACAATATTATAATAGCCTCCCTTTAGTTATCCCTGGAAAAGTCAAATTTACCCCTTGTGTTAATTCTTCACACGTTGCATAGCAGTGATATAATGCCGTGGTCTCACATCTGAGAAGGCTTATCGTCTACCAGGAGTCTTGATGCAATTTCCAGCATGGCTATTAGTCTCATCAGTGAACCTGACCCTTAATCTAATCTCAGGACATTAACCTTCCTCCGGAAAGTTGCTTCCATCTCTTCCACCATATACTTCTTGCCTCTGGCTTTGGACGAAGTTATTTTTTTACCTATAATTTTACGTGGTAAGGCCTTTTATATTAAGGTATATTTCTCCTCATTTCTTCAGGATGGCTTCAACAATGGTCGACTAGCGCCTGGGTACTTATTTGGTGCTTGGTAAATAAACACAACAGGTATAGAGAGACTTGTTCATTGATCTCTTACCGCCTAAACAAACCTGAGTTCTTTCGATTATTAGGCGAGTGCTTACGTTCCTGTTCCATAATCTCCTCAGAAGTCTCTGAAGTTATCTTCCCTGATAACGTCATCTCCAGACCTTCAAGAGACGTCTCTGAAGTTATCTTCTAGCCACTAGTTAATGATCTAGTTTTTCCTAGCTGCTAAGCATTAATAAGTGGACAACTGTTTCTTTTGTTGTGATTTATTTAAGATCAATAAGGGCCACTTTTGTTATTTTCTGCCTACTGATTAGGATATTTTATCAACTAGCGATAATTTTGAAAGGAAACGTTAGACAGCGTTTCGGTTCATCCAGGATCACCACCAATGTGCAGGACGGACCGAAACGTTAGTTACGTACTTCAGCGACGGTTTTGTGACCTATTTCTCTGATTTCTTTTATTTCAATATTTTATATCGTTTAAGTTTTGCTTTAGTATATTTAATCAATAACCGAATATATAAATATGTTAACCCTTTTTCTTTGAACTTTGAATAAAGTTTATTTCTACGAATTAAAGGGTAGAGTGTACGCGGGTATATGAGATCAGCGATCCCTGACTGCCACCGCAGACATTGTGGTGGCTGGTATGATACTTGATTGCATTAATTTACAGTCGGAAAAGACGTTGTACGCACACACGTACACACACACGTACACACACGTGTACACACGTACACACACGTGTACACACGTACACGTACACTCACACACGTACACACACATCATAGAATCTCCATCAAATTAGGAATACAAAGAAAGCTGAGAAACTTCTGTAGTTTGCTAGAAAACTAATTTAGAACTACTGGGGCTGGGATACTAACATAAGAGAACTAGATCGTACATCACTGGAATACCCAAGAATTAGAGACATGATCTCCACTTAAAGATAATCAGAAAGAAAGGTAGTGGGGAAACTTTTTTGCCAGGGAAGGAAGCAGAACAAGGCAACAGAAATTGGTGATAAAAAGCTCAGATGAGCAAGCATTAGAATGCTGTTTAGTAGCATGGGGTTAGACAGCAAGTGGAAGGCATTAGAATTTGATGCAGAGAAACCTCAATGACATGTGGATTTGAAGTAGATATAACAGAGCCTAAAAGAGTGCACGGGGTAAGTCAGACTAGTTAATCGAAGTGCAAAGCTGGGGGGTTAGGGTTCCCAAGAGGAAGAGCTTGATTTCAAGCACTTTAAGACATAACTTGGCGAGAACACACACACACTGGCACTCAGTGTTCAAAGTCTGACATTCCTACTCCTTCATCCACCTAATCACAGATAGCGTATGGCTGGGAAGCAAGAGATACTTCATCTTGGATCACGACACTGAGGTATCGCAACATAAATATCATTGCTCTTGAGGTTTGGGTTTCTCTAAAGAGTATATCGCCCAGTTTAATGGCATGAAACCGCATTTTTACCCAAGTACCAACAGCTTCAGAGCTGGTTTTTTGATGTGGCAGAGATGTCGCTCGTTAAAGAGGTACGTATGTAGTCCTACATTCTTGTATGAACAGCATGATGAGTTATTGTATGTTGTGAGCAACAGTGATATTGGTCTTATAGGGTACAATGGCACAACAAATCTTAGATTTAATGGTCTTCTCACTTGATGCTAAACTCTTAATGACACAGGTACACATAACATCCATTGAGTTTAAGCCATTGGATAACATGGTGACTCCATGACTCTGAATGACATCAACATGCTTAATATCATTATTAAATTTTATTTGTTCTTATCTACCATCATGGAAGTATATGGGAATACAGCAGAAAAGGACTTGGAAGTTCACACCGAGGCTGTCTGTTGAGAAGAACTGTCTACTTCTCCCTAGATTAAGGACTGTCATGTATTATCTAGGTGAATGAGTCAAGGATAAAGGATCA
The DNA here is from genome assembly GCA_009830355.1 of Cherax destructor. Lineage (NCBI taxonomy): Eukaryota > Metazoa > Arthropoda > Malacostraca > Decapoda > Parastacidae > Cherax > Cherax destructor. The sequence goes on along the minus strand of WNWK01000107.1, from coordinate 558,630 downwards.
GAAGACTGTGTAATATAGTAAAGAACATCTTTATTTTGCCAGTTCATGCTTATCTGAAGCATCAAGTGCAAACTTTCTGAAGCATCAAGTGCAAACTTTTTTAAATGTAACCTCCATGACTTCAGAGATATTTTTTACAACGATAAGCACAGTTGGCTCATCGTTCGAATATTTGGCAGAAAGAAACATGGGCAAGTTTCTTTATACCCGCTTCCCGTTAACCACAGATTCCTCAACAATTTCTCTTCCATATTTTTTAATTATATCATTCATTCCACAGCCTCTTATAAAGTCATATATATTATAATATAAATTTTATCATTCAAAGAGCGGACGAGACTTTATTAAGACTACTTGTACATACATGAAGAATAGAGAAGAAGATAGTGTGATTAATAGTATATATATCTAGGGTGAATGGTTGTGTAGAGGACGTACTAGAAAGGGTTTATGGAGAGTGTGAAGGAGGTTTGGAGAGGTAGGGAACTGAGCAACTGACTGACGTCAGTGTGAAGGCATTTTATTTAATTGATGTAGAAATATTTTTTGAGGTAATCAATACTGGCAATGATGGTTAGCATCATGTGTGTTCCCTGTTCGAATTATACCATTTCTATTGAAAAATTGGCATTGTGTATGTATATATGAAGCAATTGAGAAAAACTGTCTAGGCGAGCTTGAGGTCATTAGGTGGGAAGTAGAGCGAGTGCATTATGAAGGACGAGTGTAGAATGTTGCAGTTCAGTGGATCACTGGAACCTAATCTCTGTGTACTTCTGGAAAGACTGCTAGGTAGCGAATGATGGTCAGTGTGATTTTTTCCTTGGGTCACCCTGCCATTGTGGCAAATGGCCGATCGATGCCCATATAATTTCCGCGAGTCACGTAACGTTTCACCCAACTGTTGTTGTCAGTATTCATGATAAAGACTATAATGCATTCGTTAATCTCCTTTGTCGCCCATACTGAAAAGTACAAAGCTTTTCAAATGACATAAAAAATATTTATTAGCTTCCTTTAGTCCATAGAAATTATAATATAATATTTTTAATTTAATTAAATAAAGTGGACGTTTTTTTCTCTACTATCTGAATGTAGTTTATAATTTACAATAAAATGCATTTTAATCTTATTAGTACGCCAAATGGGAAAGCTCTTGCAATTGGTTAGAGTTTAATGTATTTATGAAAGTGAAGGTGTATGTATTCAGATATACATACGGTCATACACCAATGTATATATAATTGAACACCCTTTTTAGCTGAGTGGGTAATACGATGCCCCTATCTATTGTGTGTACTCATCTCTGTGGTTGCAGAGGTCGAGTCACAGCTCCTGGCCCCGTCTCTTCGCTAGTCGCTACTAGGTCACTCTCCCTGCTCCAAGAGCCTTGTCATACCTTAAAACTGTTTATGGATTTTTCCTCCATTACTTCACTCTAGATTATTCCACTGCCTGACAACTCTAATGCTAAAGAAATACTTCCTAACATCCCTATGGCTCATCTGAGTTTTCAACTTCCAGTTGTGGTCCCTTGTTCCTGTGTCCCATCTGTGAAATATTCTAGCCCTGTCCCTTCCCCTATCCATCCTATCTTCTAGTGTCATCAGGTTGAGTTCCCTTAACCTCTCCTCGTAAGACATAAACTTAACTCCAGGACTATTCTTGTTGCAAACTTTTGCACTTTCTCCAATTTCTCGACGTGTTTGACCAGGTGTGGGTTCCATACTGGTGTTGCATTTTCCAATATGGGCTTGGCGTACACGGTGTACAGTGTCGTGAATGACTCCTTAGATGTCGAAATGCTATTTTCAGGTTTGCCAGGCGCCCATATGATGCAACGGTTATTTGATTGATGTGCACCTCAGGAGATGTGCTCGGTATAATGCTCACCCCAAGATCCTTTTCCTTAAGTGAGGCTTGCAGCCTTTGATCACCTAACCTGTACTCTATCTGCGGTCTTCTTTGTCCTTCCCCAAGCCTCATAACTTTGCTCTTGCTGGGGGTTAAACAACAGGAGCCATTTGCCGGATCAGGCTTGCAGCCTGTCCAGATCTGATTGTAATCTTACCTGATCTTTGCCCACTTTTATTCTTCTCATTAGTTTCACATCATCGGCGATCAGGGACACCTCTGATTCTATTCCTTTCTTCATATCATTCACATATACAAGCAACACCACAGGACATAGGACTGACCCTTGTGGAACCCCACTCAACACTTGGGCCCACTTTGACACTTCACGTACCAACACTCATTGTTTCCTTCCTGTTAAATATTCTCTGATCCACTGCAGTGCTTTCCCTACTATTCTGCCCACTCCTCTAGTTTTTGAACCAGTCTCTTGTGTGGTACTATGTCGAAAGCCTTCTTACAGTCCAAAAAGATGCAATCTACCCATCCCTCTCTTCTGTCTCACTTCTGTTACCTTGTAGAGTTCAAGTAGATTTGTGACACAGGATTTCCCATCTTTGAAGCCATGCTGATTGTCATGTATGAGCCCAATACTTTTTATGTGCTCCACCACTCTTCTGACAATCTTCTCCATGTTTTTACATACTATACATGTCAGTGACACTGGTTTGTAGTTTAATGACGTCTGTCTGTCTCTTTTCATAAAAAATGGAACTACATTTGCTGTCTTCCACACCTCAGACAGTTGCCCTGTTTCAAAAGATTTATTGAAGATTACTGCTAGTGGCACACAGTTTCTCTGCTCCCTCTCTCAGGACCCATGGAGAAATGTTATCTGGACCCACAGACTTCGAGGCATCGAGTTCACCTAGCAGTTTCTTCACCTCCTCCTCAGTTATGTGCAAACCGCCTCGGTTTGCTGGAATCATTTGTTTCCACTGTGAGCACTAATCTAAATCTTGTGGTAAACTCTTCACATACTTCCATGTCAATCTTTGTGAACTCCATCCTCCTTCCTTCCCCAACCTGATTACCTGGTCCTTGACTGTTGTTTTTCTCCTGATGTGACTATAACAACTTTTGATGCTATGTCATTCTCATATTGCCACTGGGCCCCTCTCCTTATCCATGCATATTCATTTCTGGTTCTTCTGCTCAACTCCTTGTTTTCTTGAGTCCTTTACCTTTTATACATTTTCTGGTCTTTCCATTTTTTCTGTTACCCCTTTGTATGAACTTCTCCTTTGCCTCCCTGCACTTTGTTCTATCATTTCATTTATTATCTTTCCCTCTAGTTCTCTTTCCCACTGCACCTCATGGAGGAATCGCCTCATACCTTTCTAGTCCCCTTTTTTGAAGTTTGGCTTCTTCCCTCCTCATGCTGGTTCATTCTGCACTTTACAAGGTATTCGAAACTCAAGACCACTTTGTCACTAGCGCCAATGGGCCTTTCGTGTGTAATATTCCCTATGTTTGAACTTTCAACGTGCATATCAAGTCCAGGATTGCTGGAACATCCTCTCCTCTCTGTTTTTTTTCCTAACTTGATGGTGAATGAAGTTTTCCAGTATTGTCTCCAGCATCTTAGCCCTACACGTTTCTAGTCCCACATGTGGCTCCAAGTTTTCCCAATCAATCTTGTGATTGAAATCTTCCATGACGAGAAACTTTGTCCTTACCATGTGGGTCCTTCTGGCAACCTTGGCTAATGTATTCACCATTGCTCTATTGTTTTCATCGTACTCTTGTGTTGGTCTCTTGCTGTTCAGCAGTGGGTTGTACATCACTGCTGTCATCACCTTTTGAACCCCAGTCTGAAGAGTTCCTACTATGAAGTCATCTGCTTCTCCTCTATCCAATCCTTCCATTTCTTCAAAACTCCACTGGTTTTTAATGAGCAGTGCAACTCCTTTCCCTCTGTTCCCTCTTTCCTCAAGATCTGATATCCATTTAGAAAGATTGAATTTGTTATCCCATTGTTACGACTTCGATATCGTAACTTAAATAAAAAGGTCCTGGCTCCTAAAGGCTGCTCAATCTGCTGTCTAGGGGCATTTAAATTACACTGAAATAAAACAGCAACTCTAGAGCCAGCATAAACTTATATGTTAAACAATATTAATTGTTATATGAGGAAGGACATTAAAACTCACTTACAGAAAAATATATCTGTATATTAAAGTAACTTATATACAACTTACAATCTACTCCAAAAAACCACAACACTCCAGTTCACATTAGCTCACTAGCACACTGCTACTAGTGAATAAAAGAACATAGAGGCTCTATGACGCCCCCTTCCTTTCTGCAGGCTACTTAGCCTACAGTTAAAATGTTAAAGTTAAATACTCCCCCCAAAACAGACCCTTGCACACACACTAGGACCTTACAAGTAAACATGAGAGCAATAAAATAACCTATGGTATAAACTTACAAAAAACACCATTCCTACTAAACACAAACCATGATGTATTAGGACATCTTGCTGCAAGTGCTGTGCTCCACCGACTGACACTCGCCTCATTCTCCTCTTCTGACCACTCTCCCTGACCAGGAATAATACGCGTCTCGTTTCAGTACAATCCCAGAACTATGGAGCATTATTTTTATGAAATATTTTACTGCAGCACACTGCGTAACACCCACGAGTTTTGTTTCCGTGAGTGCTATGATGCCCAGGAATGCCTCAGTAATTCGTTCTTACCACTCGTCAGTCTTATTTGTCATTCCATCAGTGTTGGTGTATCGTACCTTCAGCTTCCTCTCCATTACTATAGTTTGGGAGGAGGGAGGGGTTGATGCAGACTGGGGGTGTGGAAGGCAGGACGGGAAATTATGAGAGGCTGCTGTGTTAGTGTATTTGTGCTGGGGGGATGGGGGCTATGGAGTGTGCTTTGTTTCTCGTTATTGGTTGGTATGGGGTGGTAGGTTGGTTATTTGGTTGGTATGGGGTGGTAGGGGGTTGAGGTGGTTCTGTTAGCATTTGTGTTTGATATACCTGCATGTCGATGACTGCCCATTCTCCCTTTCCTCTGGTGTCTTTTTACTCTCTTAGTTCCCGTTCTTATTGTGTTCTGTTATGGTCAAGGTACAGTCACTAATATGCTCAGGAGTCCTTTAACAGTGGTTTCTGTTGTTGTAACCTGTTCTGTACCACTTTTGTCTTGAATGTCAGTTTCACTGGGCAGTTTTTTTCCTCGAATACCCTGATAGTCTGTGAAAATTTGTTACCTGAGACATGTCCTTCTCTCTTGTTATTGCGATTATGCTTTCAATCTTTTTCCTCCCAATGCCTCCTTTCATCATAGGTCATCCCTTCAGCCTCCTGAAGCCCATGAATGATTATTGACCTCTCCCTTGCTACTTCCCGTTTCTTTTCCCTCCATATCTCTGGATCTGGTTTAAGGATATCCTTTGTAGTTTCTTTTATCCTATCCCGGACACCCTGGTGGCCTGATATTCTACAAGAGACTTCTTAACTTCTTCAGTCCCCCTCACTGTCTGCTGATGTTTCTATTTCCGCCATCCTGCTCCTTTTGGCCCTCGTCTTTTTTTTCTCATCTTTATATCCTGCTTCAGCACTTCCAGTTCTTTCTCCAGGCTCTGTATCTTTGCCTCAACAACTACAGCTTATATCTTCTACTTCTTTCTTTCTCTCCACCATTTTACTGCAAAACTCGTTCAGCCGTTTTTCCATTCTTGTTCCATTTTGCTATTGAGTCTTTCAGTCTGTTCTTCCTTCTCAAACCTGCAATCCTCGGTTCCCTTGCCTCTACATTCTTCCCTTTGAGTTCCCATTTTGTTTTATTTTATCCTGTTAGGATGCTTTAGTGTTTTCAGTCTGCAACTTTGTGTAGAGGTGTGTGTGAATATTAGTAAGTGGGGGTGTGACTGTGTTAGCCTGTGTGTGTAGATTTGTGTGGGTTAATGTGTTGGGGTGGGTGTATGTGAATGAGATAGTGATTATGATGGTATGAGTGTTTTATTGTGTGAGTTGTGTATGTTGTGTGTGTGAGGAAAAAGTTCATTAGATAGGAGTGTTGGAAGTATGAATGAATGGTGGTGGTAGTTTATTGGGCAGTATGCTATTGGGCAGTTCTGTTAGGTGTGTACCTCGTTCCCGCTACCCCCCATTCTGCACCAGGTGGGAGGTGACTAGTGTTTCCGACCGGTTGTCAGTCACGTGAATTTTGGCTCCCATCCAATGTGTAAGTATTCATTCCACTCCTGTTTAATTTATTTTGTGTTTGGGTTAATTTGGTTTCAACAAGAGCTTCACTCTTGTTTAGGTTTTTATGCTGCAAATTACTGTCCTGATTTGGACTTACGTAGTATAACGTCATGAATTAACCCTCACCATTTCTTTTAAAGGCCATATGCCTATCATGCGAGTGACTTCTCGAGTGGTGTGGAATTTTGTATTTATTTTAGCTTTGATTTTTGGTTCGGGTCATCCGACATAGGCGGGATAAGAAGGGCAGTACTGATCTTGAAAAGATGTTACGATCAATCTGACATCTATACCTACTCTGGTCCCCCTTACACTCGTAGCCGACTCACCTACACACCATGCTAGCAGCTGTTCCACAGTTATAACCCTAGAAACGTTTCATGGTGGTTCTCTACTTGCGACTCAACTGCTTCACAAGTGTTGTACTATATACTAATATTTACTATTAAAATAGTTACTGGTGCACATGAGATTTTTTTTATAAAAACACCTAAACTACCTTCGGCATTTTCCATGTATTTGAAAAATAGTCACTGTTTATAATATGCTAGGCTTCACCACTTTTTTAAGGTTTTTTAGAATTATCTCTCACTCTAATCCTGGTTAATTATATATCAACCATTATTTTATCATTTACTGATGCCCATGAGGTCATATAAAAACAACCAAAGATATACTTAACACTGGCCATGTTTTTGAAAGCTAGTCACTGTTTATAATATTCTATGTAGTTGCTTCTCTTCTGACGTGTTTTTACATTTTCTTTTGCTCTTTTGCTAATTATATATAATAAAAATTATTATTATATTGCTTACTAGCACACATGAGATCCTTTAAAGAAACCTGTAGATACTCATTATTGGCCATGTAGTTGAAAAATAATCCTAATTATTTAGGTATCAAAGGTAGGGAGAGAATGATCCTATACATCTAGTTGGGAGAGAGAAAAAAACCCATATAGCTCCACATACAGATGAGAATGCGTAATTTGCAGTCATAAGCGTAGTTGAAATCCTCGTGGTGGCTTCTGATAATGTCATACGATGTCTATATTACTTATTTTATTATTCTCCTCTTATCATCCATTCCAATTGTAGTCACTGACCCAGTCCCGTCAGTCAGTACGGTGGTATTCACACTTTTTCCTTATTGTTGTAGTCATAACCTGGATCTACCTGGAGGGTATTCTGGGAATCAACGCCCTCGCGGCCCGGTCCATGACCAGGCCTCCCGGTGGATCAGGGCCTGATCAATTAAGCTGTTACTGCTGGCCGCATATAGTTCAGCATACGAACCACAGCCCGGCTCATCTCTCACTGACTTTAGGTATCTGTCCAGCTCCCTCTTGAAGACAACCAGGTGTGTCTTGGTAATTCCCCTTGTGGCTGGTGGGAGGCTAATTGTATTCACAGCTCACCTCTGACACCAACTGCTGGAGAACTGACTACTTTTTATTTGATCTTTCTATAACAAATCACTTTATTAATGACTATATCACTGCACTACGACCATCACTGACCAGATATTTACATTTTGTTCTGATCAAAGACACAACCTTTACCTTTTATTAATATCTGTTGTGATCACTTTTGTCAGCACTAATTTCTGCCAGCAGCGCTGACAAGCTGCTCGCTGCCCCTCACTTAGCTTCCAGTAAAAAGTGCCTACATTCAAATTTAAATTGTATTTTTTTTATCTTATCCCACTTTTCAGACTCTGGAAGTCTTGTTATACTCTTGTAGGTATATTCACCAAGTCTATCACGCACAATAACTGCTGACAATATCCTAGGATCTTGAGTAGAACGCTAAATGTTGAGAGCACTGAATATTGATAGTGACTCACATGTGTGTTTGTGCGTGTATGTGGGTGTGTATACTGAACCGAGTTGTGTTCACAGGTTACGTTTGCAATGGTTGAGATTTAGCCCCTGGCCCTGCCTCCTAGACCACTTTCATTGGCAACACTGATTTCAGTTCTCTTGGGCTTTGTGTCTACTCTCGAAGCTGTGTATAGTGTTTGCCTCCACCGCTGCCTCATCCACTCTGAGATTAAAGAAATGCTTCCTTACATCTGTATGGCTCATCTATGTCTTCAGCTTCCACCTGTGTCCCCGTGATCGTGGTTCTCCTAATTCGGTCTGTGCGTATCCGCTCTATCATTTCCTCTTAAGATTTTGCATGTAGTAATCATGTCTTCCCTTATCCTTCTCGGCGCCAAGATCGTGAGGTTGATTGCCATCAACTTCTCCTCATAGTGTATTCTTATCAGTTATTCTTATAGTTTGGTGACAAACCTTTGGATCTTTGTCTCTTTACATGTTTTATCTGGTGTGGGCTTATCGGTATAAAGTTCTGAAGGGTTTTTGTTTAAAATTTCTGAATGCTTTTCTAAGGTTTGTTAAGTTTGCACATCCCATGGATGTTATACGGTTTGTATACGATTCTGGTGATATGCTTTGTATTGCATTTACCCTCAGGTCCTTTTCATTCACTGATATTTGCAACTTCTTTTCGCCCATGTTGAACGCTTGTGTCTCGTTTGCCTTAGGCTTCTCTAATTTGCATGACCTTGCATTTGTTTGTATTGAACTTAAGAGGTGGAAGACCTTACAGAGAACCGAACCTTGATGAATTAGACGCATGTGCAACGTGTGTGTATATCTACTGAGAGATGTATCGCCAGCGCAGTAGGCTTCATCACTCTAGCACATGTATTACATTGAAAAGGTTTACTGCACTGGGCGAAACGTCTCTCTAGTAAATTTACGCATGAGTTTTATTTGTAAACTTATCAGTATGATACCATTGATCTACTGAACCCTAAAATGAATGTTGGCAGGATAAGAGCTCCTACCTCTTCAAATCTTATTTATTTTTCAGAAACTTTAAATTTGTCAGAGACAGAAAGTCAGTGGTTAAAGTTGCTGCAGCAGACTCTTCCCGCTTCCTACAAAGTGTTCTCAGATGTCTTCTCTGACCATTGTGCATTTTTTAACACTTTTTTAACTCCAGGTTTTTAAACTCCATCTCCTTTCAATTCCATCGTCCTTAAACTTCGTTTTTAAACTAGAGGTTATTAAACTCTTGTAAACCTATAATATCTGTACCTACACACTTGATGGGTGCGTTGCTAGTACCTGAGTAGGCTGGGTGGGTCAGATCTGAACTCACCCACCTGATGGTGGGTGAGTTACCAGTACATGAGTGGGCTAGGTGGGTCCTGTTACTATAATTTCTCTTCTCCTTGGCTAATTATACATACACACGCGAGATGTGTCGCGAGAGTACACTTTGGTTATCTGTCTTACACACACACACACACACCACAAGACAGATTTTTTTTGTAGTCATAAAACTACAGTTAATTAACTGTGTATGTGTACTCACCTAATTGTGGTTGCAGGGGTCAATTCATAGCTCCTGGCCCCGCCTCTTCACTGATCGCTACTAGGTCCACTCTGTTCCATGAGCTTTATCATAACTCTGCTTAAATCTGTATATGGATACTGCCTCCACTACATCACTCTCCATACTGTTCCACTTCCTGACAACTGTGTGACTGAAGAAATACTTCCTAACATCCCTGTGACTCATAAGTCTTTAACTTCCAGTCATAACCCCTTGTTGCTGTGCCCCATCTCTGGAACATTGTCCCCATCTACCTTGTCAATTTCTGTCAGTATTTTATATGTCGTTATCATGTCCTCCATATCCCTCCTGTCCTCCAGTGTCGTTAGATCGATTTTCCTTAACCTCTCCTCGTAGGACATACCCATTAGCTCCGGGACTAGTCTTGTTGCAAACCTTTGCACTGTCGCCCAGCAGTTATTTGGTTGATTTTCGCCTCAGATGTGCTCCGCATTATACTTGTCCCCCAAGGTCCTTTTCCTTGAGTGAGGTTTGCGATCTTTGGCCACCTGACCTGTACTCTGCTGTGTGTGTGTGTGTGTGTGTGTGTTCGTTATATTTCAGAGATTGATAAATATATTCTTTATTTACGGTATTTTCAACTTTTAATACGCGTAATAATACATGTATCAATATATTTTTTATGAAGATTCAGCCAATCAGAACCAGCATATTCATATTTATTTCATATTAAAAACAATACATCAGTCTATAGATACAATTTTCGAGACTCAGATGTTGAAAATATGTCGAAATTTTTGTGTGTTAGTTAACAGAGATGGAGAAATGCAGTTATTTTTATGAAGCCAAATTGGATACATGAGCATATCATATTCTGTATGATAGTTACGCGGTGGTAAGAAGAGCTATTTTTCTCGATCATGTTTCATCACGCAGGATGGGAGGTCATAAATAATGTTGAAATTGTTAATCTGGGCTGGAAGACTTCACTAAGGCAATGAGGTTATCGTCAAGTATTTCATTTAAGGTTCATCAGCTATGAGAACTTTAAAAAGTACGTAAGTTTCCTTCCAGGAAACTTGGGTTACTCTCACTTGGGAACTGCCGTCTCAGGATGAACTATTCTATACGCTGGAGAAAATTTTTTTTTTGACGATATCTCCATCATTAAATTCAACCCAAAAAGCCTATACACCAAAAGTTCCATTAAACAAGAATTACCATAAACTATAGCTCATGTATCCAGTTTGACTCGGGGTCGACGATCTAAATGATTTTATGACGAGACTCAAAATCTGGTCAAAAATCTCTGATATTATCCTAACACCACAAGACTTCGAAAAGGCAATTAATGACAGGCCCATGCACTCTGCCCCAGGCCCGGATTCGTGGAACTCCGTGTTCATCAAGAACTGCAAGAAGCCCCTGTTGTGTGCCTTCAGCATTCTATGGAGAGGGAGCATGGCCACACGAGTCATCTGACACTCACTTAAAACAACAGACATAGCTCACTCCACAAAGGTGGCAGTAAAGCAATTGCAAAGAACTACAGACCGATAGCGCTAACATCCCATGTCATAAAAATCTTTGAAAGAGTTCTAAGAAGATAGATCACCAACCACCTAGATACCAATCAATTACACAACCCAGGGCAACACGGGTTTAGAGCAGGTCGCTCCTGTCTGTCTCAGCTACTGGACCACTATGACAAGGTCCTGGATACTTTAGAGGATAAACAAAATGCAGATGTATACACAGACTTTGCGAAAGCCTTCGACAAGTGCGACCATGGTGTAATAGCGCACAAAATGCGTGACAAAGGAATAACAGGAAAAGTTGGTAGATTGATCTATAACTTCCTAACAAAGAGAATACAAAATGTAATAGAGTAAAGTCTGAGACGGCTACAGTAAAAAGCAAGTACTGTTCCACAAGGAACAGTACTTGCTCCCATGCTGTTCCTCATCCTCATATCTGACATAGACTAGACAGACATGTAAGCCATATCTCCGTGTCTTCCTTAGCGGATGACACTCGAATTGCCATGACAGTGTCCTCCATCGAAGACACTGCAAGACTCCAAGCGGACATCAACCAAATCTTTAAATTGGCTGCAGAAAACAATATGAAAGTTCAATGAAGAGAAATTTCAACTACTCAGATATGGAAAAGTTGAGGAAATTAAAACTTTATCAGAGTATAAAACAAATTCTAACAACACAGAGCGAAAAACTAATGTGAAAGTTTTGGAAGTGATAATGTCAGAGGATCTCACCTACAAAGACCACAACAATGTATCTACCTAATCTGCTAGAAAAATGATATGATAGATAATGAGAACCTTTAAAACTAGGGCCGCAAAACCCATGATTCTCTTCAAATCGCTTGTTCTCTCTAGGCTGGAATACTGCTGTACACTAACTACTCCCTTCAAGGCAGGCGAAATTGCTGACCTGGAGAATGTACAGAGAACATTCACAGCATGCATAAGTACGATAAAGCACCTAAATTACTGGGAACGGTTGAAGTCCCATGATTTGTATTCCCCAAAATGCAGGCAAGAAAGATGCATGATAATATACAGTTGCAAAATCCTAGTGATTAGTACCAAACTTGCACACGAAAATCACTCCCTACGAAAGCAAAAGACTCGGCAGGAAATGCAACATTCCCTCAATGAGAAGCAGGGGGCCACGAGTACACTAAGAGACAACACATTAAGTGTCAGGAGTCCAAGACTGTTCAACTGCCTACCAGCATACATAAGGGGGATTACAAATAGACCCGTGGCTGTCTTCAAAAAGGCGCTAGACAGGCACCTAAAGTCAGTACCTGATCAGCCGGGCTGTGGTTTGGATGTTGGTTTAAGTGCGGCCAGCAGTAACTGCCTGGTTGATCAGACCCTGATCCACCACGAGGCCTGGTCTCAGACCAGGCCGCGGGGGCGTTGACCCCCAAAACCCTCTCCAGGTAATAGCACCTATTTTTATTAATTAATTTTAAGTTGTGCTTCGGAAATGTGTGATGTACGTAACTCATTCAGTGAAGGAGGGAAAGTGTGCTTTGAGCCTGGTGAAGGGCTCTTGATTCAAGGACTTTGGGATCCCTTCCACAGATCAGTCTTGATTATTATTCAGTCCACTGATGTTATGTTGCTTCTGGATTAGAACTTTTCCATGAATGTAAGAATAAAATTATCAACAATAATAATAACAACAATACACATGTAAAACTTCTAAAAATGTCTTTATTTTTTTTGTTTTTAATTAAACGCGTTGCACTGCATCATTCCCACTACCACACACGTTCCATTGCGTGAAACATTTCTTCATATCAAACATTCCCACTACCTCAACCATTCCACCACATGAAACATTCCCACTGCCACAAACATTTCGTCGCATCTAACATTCCCACAACCACAAACTTTCAACTATATGAAACATTCCCACTACCACAAACTTTTCCACTATATGAAACATTCCCACAACCACAAACTTTCCACTATATGAAACATTCCCACTACCACAAACTTTTCCACTATATGAAACATTCCCACAACCACAAACTTTCCACTATATGAAACATTCCCACAAGCACAAACTTTCCATTATATGAAACATTCCCATAACCACAAACATTCCACTATATGAAACATTCCCACAACCACAAACTTTCCACTATATGAAACATTCCCACAACCACAAACTTTCCACTATATGAAACATTCCCACTACCACAAACTTTTCCACTATATGAAACATTCCCACAAGCACAAACTTTCCACTATATGAAACATTCCCACAAACACAAGCTTTCCACTATATGAAACATTCCCACAAGCACAAACTTTCCACTATATGAAACATTCCCACTACCACAAACTTTTCCACTATATGAAACATTCCCACAACCACAAACTTTCCACTATATGAAACATTCCCACAACCACAAACTTTTCCACTATATGAAACATTCCCACAACCACAAACTTTCCACTATATGAAACATTCCCACTGCCACAAACATTTCCACTATATGAAACATTCCCACTGCCACAAACATTTCCACTATATGAAACATTCCCACTGCACAAACTTTCCACTATATGAAACATTCCCACTGCGACAAACATTTCCACTATATGAAACATTCCCACTAGCACAAACATTTCCACTATATGAAACATTCCCACAAGCACAAACTTTCCACTATATGAAACATTCCACTACACAAACATTTCCACTATATGAAGCATTCCATTTGAACCAGCAAACATTTCCACTATATGAAACATTCCCATGCACTAACATTTCCACTATATGAAACATTCCCACTATATCGAAACATTCCACATATGAACATTCCACAAGCACAAACATTTCCACTATATGAAACATTCCCACTGCCACAAACATTTCCACTATATGAAACATTCCCACTATATGAAACATTCCCACTATATGAAACATTCCCACAAGCACAAACATTTCCACTATATGAAACATTCCCACAAGCACAAACTTTCGACTATATGAAACATTCCCACTACCACAAACATTTCCACTATATGAAACATTCCCACAAGCACAAACATTTCCACTATATGAAACATTCTCACAAGCACAAACTTTCCACTATATGAAACATTCCCACTGCCACAAACATTTCCACTATATGAAACATTCCCACAAGCACAAACATTTCCACTATATGAAACATTCCCACAAGCACAAACTTTCCACTATATGAAACATTCCCACTACCACAAACATTTCCACTATATGAAGCATTCCCACTCCACAAGAACATTCCACTACTATGAAACATTCCACCATTTTCCACTATGAAACATTCTGCCACACTCCTATGACATTCTGAAACATTTCCACTAGAAACATTCCCAAGACTTTCCACTATATGAAACATTCCCACTACCACAAACTTTCCACTATATGAAACATTCCCACTACCACAAACTTTCCACTATATGAAACATTCCCACTGCCACAAACTTTCCACTATATGAAACATTCCCACTGCCACAAACTTTCCACTATATGAAACATTCCACTACCACAAGCTTTCCACTATATGAACATTCCACAGCAGAACTTTCCACTATGTGAAACATTCCACAAGCACAACTTTCCACTATGTGAAACATTCCCACAAGCACAAACTTTCCACTATGTGAAACATTCCCACAAGCACAAACTTTCCACTATGTGAAACATTCCCACAAGCACAAACTTTCCACTATGTGAAACATTCCCACAAGCACAAACTTTCCACTATATGAAACATTCCCATTACCACAAACTTTTCGACGCATCTGACATTCCCAGTATCACAAACGTTCCACCACATCAAATATTCTCACTACCAGCAAATTTCTCAATACAACAAATATCTCCACTACATCAAACGTTCCACCACATCAATTGTTCTATCACTTCAAAACCACCACCCATCAAAACAAACACTCCCACAAACGTTCCCCCACAAAACAAACGTTACTAGCAACAATATAGCAAGATTTACGTTGCCATTCCTTACCTCGGTAGTAATAAATGGAGGTGATTCTCCCTCCTCACCTCTGCAATATCACCAGGTAGTGGTGATGCATTACATTGCTCCTTGCCACTGTCTTACTCAAGTGATCTTCATTTTTTGGCACTCTTCTGAAGTTATGCACCGGTAGATTAGACTCTCTCTCTATCTCGCATATATATATATATATATATATATATATATATATATATATATATATATATATATATATATATATATATATATATATATTTTTTTTTTTTTTTTTTTTTTCAACAAGTCGGCCGTCTCCACCGAGGCAGGGTGACCCAAAAGAAAGAAAATCCCCAAAAGAAAATACTTTCATCATCATTCAACACTTTCACCACACTCATACATAATCACTGTCTTTGCAGAGGAGCTCAGATACGACAGCTGAGAAAAGTCCCTCCCAGCTGTCACTATCTCAGACCCTCCTTTAAAGTGCAGGCATTGTACTTCCATTTCCAGGACTCAAGTCCAACTAAATCAATTAACTGGTTTCCTGAATCCTTCACAAAATGTTACCCTGCTCACACTCCAACAGATCGTCATGTCCCAAAAACCATTTGTCTCCATTCACTCCTATCTAACACGCTCACACATGCTTGCTGGAAGTCCAAGCCCCTCGCCCACAAAACCTCCTTTACCCCTTCCCTCCAACCTTTTCTAGGACGACCCCTACCCCGCCTTCCTTCCCCTACAGATTTATACGCTCTCCAAGTCATTCTACTTTGATCCATTCTCTCTAAATGACCAAACCACCTCAACAACCCCTCTTCAGCCCTCTGACAAATACTTTTAGTAACTCCACACCTTCTCCTAATTTCCACATTCCGAATTTTCTGCATAATATTTACACCACACATTGCCCTTAGACAGGACATCTCCACTGCCTCCAGCCTCCTCCTCGCTGCAGCATTTGCAACCCATGCTTCACACCCATATAAGAGTGTTGGTACCACTATACTTTCGTACATTCCCTTCTTTGTCTCCATGGATAACGTTTTTTGTCTCCACAGATACCTCAATGCACCACTCACCTTTTTCCTTCATCAATTCTATGGTTAACCTCATCCTTCATAAACCCATCCGCTGACACGTCAACTCCCAAATATCTGAAAACATTTACTTCTTCCATAATCTCTCTCCAATGTGATATCCAATTTTCTTTATTTAAATCGTTTGATACCCTCATCACCTTACTCTTATCTATGTTCACTTTTAACTTTCTACCTTTACACACTCTCCCAAACTCGTCCACTAACCTTTGCAACTTTTCTTTAGAATCTCCCATAAGCACAGTATCATCAGCAAAAAGTAACTGTGTCAACTCCCATTTGCATTTAATTCTCCATAATTTAATCCCACCCCTCTCCCCAACACCCTAGCATTTACTTCTTTTACAACCCCATCTATAAATATATTAAACAACCATGGTGACATTACACATCCCTGTCTAAGACCTACTTTTACCGGGAGTAATCTCCTCTCTCCTACACACCCTAACCTGAGCCTCACTATCCTCATAAAAACTCTTTACAGCCTTCAGTAACTTACTACCTATTCCATACACTTGCAACATTTGCCACATTGCTCCCCTATCCACTCTATCATATGCCTTTTCTAAATCCATAAATGCAATAAAAACTTCTCTACCTTTATCTAAATACTGTTCACATATATGCTTCACTGTAAACACTTGATCTACACATCCCCTACCCACTCTAAAGCCTCCTTGCTCATCTGCAATCCTACTCTCTGTCTTACCTCTAATTCTTTCAATAATAACCCTGCCATACACTTTACCTGGTATACTCAGTAAACTTATTCCCTATAATTTTTACACTCTCTTTTATCCCCTTCCCTTTATATAAAGGAACTATACATGCTCTCTGCCAATCCCTAGGTACCTTCCCTCTTTCATACATTTATTAAACAAAAATACCAACCACTCCAGCACTATATTCCCCTGCTTTTAACATTTCTGTCATGATTCCGTCAATTCCAGCTGCTTTACCCCTTTCATTCTACGTAATGCCTCACGCACCTCCCCCACACTCACATCCTGCTCTTCTTCACTCCTAAACGATGTTGTACCTCCCTGGCCAGTACATGAAATTACCGCCTCACTTTTTTCATCGACATTTAAAAGTTCCTCAAAATATTCCCGCCATCTACCCAATACCTCCAGCTCCCCATCTACTAACT
This sequence comes from Cherax destructor, assembly GCA_009830355.1. Taxonomy (NCBI): domain Eukaryota; kingdom Metazoa; phylum Arthropoda; class Malacostraca; order Decapoda; family Parastacidae; genus Cherax; species Cherax destructor. Next base: position 541,332 of record WNWK01000107.1, on the reverse strand, counting down.
CCCCTACTCTGTTTTTAACTGACAAATCCATTCGTTCCCTAGGCTTTCTTACCTTGTTTATCTCACTCCAAAAATTTTTCTTGTTTTCAGCAAAATTTCCACATATGAATATATATATATAAATATATATATATATATACATATACATATATATATATACATATATATATATAAAAAATAGAAAACAGCTAGTGGTACGAAGCAAAGTAAGGAAGTGTCTGAGTTTCTTGACATTAAGAAGTTCCTCAGTGATCGGTTCTTAGCCCAACACTTTTTACAATTAAATGACTTGTGAACAAAAACAAGTTTGCAGAAAAAAACCTTTATTTGAACGTTTTGCTCTAGTCTCTTGAAAAAAGTTCTGCTTAGAGCAAAACGTTGTCCACATTCAAGCTTGTTTCTTTGTCCGCAAAGCTGTGAACGTCACGCAAGAAATACATAAACGATCTGAAAATAGGACTAACATCTAAAAATAAAATTCGCGAATGACTGATAAGTGCAAACTTTTGCACTTTGAATTCAACAGTGTCAAATATGGGAATAAACATTTGGTAACAAACTAGCTGAAAGAAATCAAGTCTGCCGAACTATGTCAGTCTGTGAACAACCAAACCAACAGAATTTTTAGGTTTCATTAATTGAAATTTTGAAAGCACAACACCAGAAATAATTTGATTTTATGTAATTCATCTTAAAATTGCTATCTAAAACCTAAAATTAACTAGAAAAAGTTCGGAAAAGGAAACCTAAGATCGTAACATCACCTAGAAACAAAACCTATGAAGAAAGACTCCAAGTACTTAACGTGTTGTGTTTTAGCAAGCGGAGACTACTAGAAGCTCTCATTTCAGACATTTTAAATACTGAATAATTCTGATTCACTCAAACACTAACAAGTGTTTCAAGTGTAAAGTAAGTCAGTAACTCGCAACAGAAATAAAATTTCGAATAAAAAGATGCAACTCAAACATTCTTATATTCTGCAAACAAAATTATAGCTCAGAGAAGTAAACTACTCACTGACGCTATAATTGACAAAAACAAACTGTCGTCTATTAAGAACTAGCTGGATAAGCACTTTGCATATGTCAGATTCGGATTCAGTTAGATTCTCTGTTGTGGGTAGTTGTGGCGAACTGAGTCCAATCAGTAATTCACGAACTACAAAAGACTATCTGTTGACAATGAGCTACCCAAGATGTAATACAACAAGCGGAGATAGCGGTTATAGACACGGTCTGAGCTGCCATTTCTATAACTATTCATGTACATTGGGTCATGCCATAATTTTACTGGGAGGAAGGAGTGGAGGGAAGGAGAGAGCTTAGCCTCAAGTATCTAGATAGAATTAAAGGTAGCTCGAATGTTGCACATAGCTTCAAATGAGTCATGCGACCTTTCCCTCTGTCTCTCTCTCTCTCACTCTCTCTCTGTCTCCCTCTCCCTCCCTTCCCTGATGGATAGCCGTACTACCCTCATAACGTTCCCGGGACGTCAATAATACGATAGCAATCCATAGCAGCTGTTGGCTATTAAGACCAGCATCCGTGCGTGAGAGCCACTACAAGACGTACGATATCCTCCACTCACATTACTTGCAGCCTTTGTTTCATACCTGTATGTCCAGTGGCAATGATCTCTGTATTTTGAGTAAAAATAACTATCACCCTTTTTATGTTTTTAGGATAAAGCTCTCAAGACCACGTGAAACTGTTTATAATAAACATCTGTTATGGTTGTACATTGTTGAACCGAGGTTAGCTGTGACTTCAGATGTTTTTTTCATTAGTTATAAAGAAAACGTCATGTCAACGTTGCTAAATGTGGATGTGGGCTCATGTCTCTTATGACTTGTAGTTGTGACTGATACCACATGCATGTTCTTAAAATGTATGCACACATACACGTTTTCAAAATGTCTGTACAGTAATGAATTACTGGGTATTTTTAATGAGGAAACGTTTCGCCACGCAGTGGCTTCATCAGTCGTAAACAAAGAAGAATGGTGAAGATCAGGAGTGTGAGGTAATCAGTTCCTCAGCCTGGAGTCGATGCAATCAGTCAATCAATCTTGAAAAGAATACAGAATATGCACGAAGAATCGGGTAATTCTTCACTTGCCTAACCTATAGGCAGGACCTTCTTCCACATGTGGATTTGTCCACTCTGATACCACCTACGACTGCTTCACCTCACCTGTCTACACCCCTCAAGGGAGGTTCCTTGACGCTCGTGAGGCGCTCTTCATCTAGGGAATTGGATCTGTGTTTCAGTTCCCTAAATTGAGTCTGAATACCTTCCATCCCCTCCCCTCAGGTGCTGTATAAACCATACGGTTTTAGAGCTCCCCCATGATTATAATATATATATAATATCACATAAAGTTAATAAGCCACTTCTTCGTACATATGCTGTATTCTTTTAAAGATTGATGGACTGATTACCTCACACTCCTGATCTTCACCATTCTTCTTTGGTTAGGACTGATGAAGCCACTGCGTGGCGATACGTTTCCTCAATAAAGATACCCAAGTGTTGCACATGTGTCCAATTCATCAACTTGTCGGTTCTTTGAATCATTTATCGACATGTAGAGTAATACCACGTACGCGTCTTAAAAATGTATGTACAGTAATGCTACATACGTCTTAAAAATGCATGTACAATAGTATCACTTACACTTCCTTAATATATGCACCATTACATCACTTACATCATCTTAATATATGCACCATAATACCATTTACACGTCTTTACAAGATATATATATATATATATATATATATAGATATATATATATATATATATATATATATATATATATATATATATATATATATATAATGTATATTCCTTAATACAATATACTCGTTCTTAAAATGTTTTTACCGTGTAACGCATTTAAAATGTTACTCCAATAAATACTGGCGCCTAGGGATTAAAGTCTTGTCTAGGGGCATTTAAAATATTAAACAAAATGCACCAGCCTAGCGCCAAGCTTGTTTCTTCACAAAAAGCTTTAACTAAATGGTCAATACTCTTATCATGAAGGATAGATAAATTCATCTTATGTTGATTATCAGGAAGGGCAGATAAACTAACATATATAAACATATAATATTTTGTTAGACTATTTACAACACACAACACCATTAAAAAAATTACCAAATACCGATATACCTTCACGAGGTACTTAAAGTTAGGCCACATTATTTTTACTAGAACTCACTAGTTCACTGTTACTAGTTATTTACAGTTAAAACATGTGCAAACATTGGGGCTCCATGACCCCACCCCCCTTCTGCAAGCTAAAAAACACTATAAAAAATAAATTATGACCTGAACCATACACAAAACACCACAAACTTATATTGAGCCTAACTCCATTACACTCCCACAACTACTACAATGACACTGACTGACTTCGTCCTACACTCCTCAGACAGCTCTCTCATCCCAGTCACTTGTCCAGTACACGTTCACTTTCAGAACAAACCCCGTTCACTGACACTATTTATGGAGCATTTTTCACCACACCAAAACTTTTATAAACATTATTATAACAATGCAGAATCCTGCATAATATACCGAATGAAAGTGTTTTACTCTACTCCATTAGGAAGGAACACCTGAAAAAATGAAGGTAAAACATAAATTAGGGAACTGATGAACTTACGAATAGGTGAACGATGGGAAGCATGAACAAACAAAAACGAAGCACGGATGAAGGAACGTAACGTCCTACAAATATACAAACGAATAAACGTTAAAACAGAAGAACGTACGGACTGATGAACGCCCGTTCAGCCTTACGCATAAACGAAGGCACAACGCACCTAGGAAGCGTAAGAAAACAACGTTTACTCGGTGTGTACTTCACTTCAGACGACCCTACGTAAAAACGGAAATATGTGCATAACGAACCTGAACTCTCATAGAAAAAAATGCTTATCAAAATATTGTTGTAAGGAGGGTAATGTTGGTGTTCAGCTCGACGCTAAAGTTTGATCCCAGAACCCTGAACACGGCCGATGAATTATTCACCAGAGTTGTGTACATCCCAGGGATTTCTCCCTCCCTCCCTCTCCCCTCCCCCTCTTTCTCTCTGTCCCTCCCCCTCTCTCTCTCTCTCTCTCTGTCCCTCCCTCCCTACCTTCCCCTTTCTCCCTTCTTCTCTTGTGTCTCTTTTCTCTCCCCTCTCTCCCTCCTTCTCTCTTGCTTCCTAGCTCTCTCCCCCAGCCTCCTTATCTCTCGTTCTCTTTCTCCCACCCTCCTTACTTTTGTTCTCTTTCTCCACCCTCATATATATATATATATATATATATATATATATATATATATATATATATATATATATATATATATATATATATATATATATATTATATTATTAACACATCGGCCGATTCCCACCAAGGCAGGGTGGCCCGAAAAGAAAACTTTCATCATCATTCACTCCATCACTGTCTTGCCAGAGGGGTGCTTTACACTACAGTTATAAAACTGCAACATTAACACCCCTCCTTCAGAGTGCAGACACTGTACTTCCCATCTCCAGGACTCAAGTCCGGCCTGCCGGTTTCCTTGAATCCCTTCATAAATGTTACTTTGCTCACACTCCAACAGCACGTAAAATATTAAAAATCATTTGTCTCCATTCACTCTTATCAAATACGCTCACATATGCTTGCTGGAAGTCCAAACCCCTCGCACACAAAACCTCCTTTACCCTCTCCCTCCAACCTTTCCTAGGCCGACCCCTACCCCGCCTTCCCTCCACTACAGATTTATACACTCTTGAATTCATTCTGTCTCGTTCCATTCTCTCTACATGTCCGAACCACCTCAACAACCCCTCCTCAGCTCTCTGGATAATAGTTTTGTTAATCCCGCACCTCCTCTTAATTTCCAAACTCCGAATTCTCTGCATTATATTCACACCACACATTGACCTCAGACATAACATCTCCACTGCCTCCAGCCTTCTCCTCGTTGCAACATTCATCACCCATGCTTCATACCCATATAAGTGTTGGTATAACTATACTCTCATACATTCCCCTCTTTACTTCCATGGACAAAGTTCTTTGTCTCCACAGCCTCCGAAGTGCACCACTCACCCTTTTCCCCTCATCAATTCTATGATTCACCTCATCCTTCATAGACCCATCTGCTGACATGTCCACTCCCAAATATCTGAATACATTCACCTCCTCCATACTCTCTCCCTCCAATCTGATATTCAATCTTTCGTCACCTAATCTTTTAGTTATCCTCATCACCTTACTCTTTCCTATATTCACTTTCAATTTTCTTCTTTTACATACCCTACCAAATTCATCCACCAACCTCTGCAACTTCTCTTCAGAATCTCCCAAAAGCACAGTGCCATCAGCAAAAAGCAACTGTGACAACTCCCACGTTGTATTTGATTCTTTATATTTTAATCCCACACCTCTTGACAAGACCCTCGCATTCACTTCTCTTACAACCCTTTCTATATATATATATATATATATATATATATATATATATATATATATATATATATATATATATATATATATATATATATATATATATATATATATATATATATATATCCCTTGTTTATGTACTCCTGATGTACTCAACGAGGTGTGTGTGGGGGGGGGGGTGAAATACATTGGTGATCCTTCATCTAGGATTCACTTAGCTTTCATTTATAGTCTGGGCTCTATCGTACCTACGTTTAAATTTATAAATGACCAGTACCTCCATCACTTCCTCGTCTTGCTAATTTCACTTTGAATCACAATGAAACTGATAGTCGACATTTATACCGTCCCAATGTTCATCTTTGTTTCAAACGTCCGTCTGTGCCTCCTTGTTCCTCTCGAAGTGTCATTGTCTGTCCTGTCGATACCTCTCAGGATTTTATGTCTTGATCACATCTCACTCTCCTTCTTCCACGTTTTCTCGATTAAGTTCGAGTCTCTTCGGGTATCGTAGTTCTCTAAGCTCCGAGACAAGATTTGTTTTACAACTCTGGACATTCTTTATCTTTTTTGTTGCGCTTTATCAGGTGGTGGCTTCACGTTGGCGCTGCGTACTCCTAGAGAATAGGTCGTGTTATTCGCTTTTTGCCATTTTAGTCATGTTACTTTTTTTTTTTTTTTTAATTTTAGCTTCGGTTTTGAGTGTGTGTTCCTGAAAACTCTTCTAAGATTGTCCAATCTTGCTTATCTTACCAATGTTATCCGGTTCAAGTGCTTCTCTGGTAATGTATTTCTGGGGATTCTGACGAAAAAGTTCTTCTCTTTCATTAGTATGGTCAGTTTTTTTCACCCCTACCCCGTTCTCCATTCCTAGTCTCGCTTCCGATACCCATTACCCTGCATTAACTCAGGTTAAATTCAAAGAGGGATTTGTCTGGTCAGTTTTGTAGCTTAACAGTGTCACCCTGCAGTAAACTGCCATCTTTTACATTTTTTGTTTTACGACACATTATCAACAAACATCAACTAACAGACACATCAGTAAACATAAGTACACACAGATATTAGCAGTCATAGGCACTCAGACATCTGCATGTATAGACACATCAGCAAATATAGACATACATCAGCATGTTTACGTATATAATATGCAGCAAGAGCCACAGTAACGACCCTTGTGGTTCCTCACTTGTTACCTTTACCCACTGAGCTCTCACCCACTGCGCCCTGTGTCACTTACTCCTTGATTCACCTGAGACTTTTTTCCTTTTACTTCTGCATTGCGCTTCTCTCTCCATTCCCCTCTTTCCAGTCTCACTTCCACTATGTAATCAAATCTTGGTACTGCATAGTCGATGGTCGAGTCTTGCTGGTACCTCTTCCCCGTCTCATTTTCGTTCTTTTCTTCATATGTTGGTTCATAAAGTTACTCTTCACTGCTTCAAAATGTTTTGTTCAACACGTTTATGATAATTCTTGTGGGTTCCAATTCTCCCAGTTTATTTCCCAGAGATTAAAAGCTTCTAGAATTGAGTTTTGCTTCCGTCACTCTTGCTGTTTCTGCTCTCTTTATTATATTTATTGTCGGTCTGTAGCTCTCATGTTCTGCCCTTGGTCTTGTGTTGTTCACTGGTTATATGTTTTACAACCACTGTAACCTTGACACCTGTAACCAACGTTATGAACTCTCTGAGCTGATGTGTTTCCACGTTCCTTACGTCGTTAATGCTTAATTCCACCAACGCTGAGCTACCTTAGCGCAATGGCGGGGAAAGGGACCTCTTCCCTAGGAGGAGCACCACTCTTCCTACAGGGTGCTTGTCCAAGAACCCAGAATCTCTTTCGGGATAAATGGTGGGGATATTTCCCTTTTCGTATAAAATTTGCTCACACTCCTGGTTGATGGCATGGAAAGTTTTATGGCCAAGGATTGTGGACTGTGAAAAATAAATGTTGAACAATTTCATTTGCGTTATGGTTATGATTTATGTAATACGAGAGTGAATTGGTCTTGATAGTGTAAATTTCATGTATAATGTTATGCTTAAAGCGATGAATAACCAAAAGTTTCAAGTGCTTTGTAAATAAAATAGAACTTAATGCTTCCATGGTGTGTGTGTGTGTGTGTGTGTGTCTCGTCTTTCATCTTTTAGGTTAAAATAAAGTTTCTCTCATACACTGTGTTGACTTTTAGAGAGTCGTTTAGTTCCACCTGGATAAAGCTGAGAGACGAGCCCTAAGAGGAAGAGGACTTGATTGAGGCAGTTTTCTTTTTCTTAATCTCTTTACAACCTCTTGAGTGCCCGCCTCACTCTTTGTTGTTTTCACAAGGACTTTGATCTTTAACTTAGTTATTTCAAATCCCTCGTTTGTCCCCGAAACAATCTTGGGTTTTACTGTTCTACGAATATGCAACAAAGATGATTATAGTATTACATGTCTTCTCTCTCTCTTTCTCTCCTTTCAAATATATATATATATATATATATATATATATATATATATATATATATATATATATATGTGTGTGTGTGTGTGCGTATACACTCGATGGCCACTTTACTAGGTATAGATGTATACTTGCTTGTTAATACAAAAATCTAATCAATCAATCACGTTGCAGCACCTCAGTGCCTAAAAGCATGCAGACATGGTCAAGAGGTTCAGTTGTTGTTCAGACGAAACAAATTTTGAAAAAAAAAAAAAAAAACGTGATCTAAGTGAATTTCACCATGGAATAATTGTTGGTGTCAGACAGTGTGTTTTGAGTATTTCAGAAACTGCTGATCTGGGATTTTCCAGCACACTGTCTCTAGAGTTTACAGAGAATGATGTGAAAAACACAAAACATCCAGTGAACAGCAGCTCTGTGGGCGAAAACGCCTTGATAATAAGAGGTCAGAGGAGAATGGCCAGACTGATTCAAGCTGACAGGAAGGTGACAGCAACTCAAATAACCATGTTTTACAACATTGATATGCTGAAGAGCTTCTCTGATTGCACAAAGCGTTAAACCTTGAAGTTTATGGGTTACAAAAACAGAAGAGCACACTGGGTTCCACTTCTGTCAGCTAAAAAGAAGGAAACTGAGGCTACATTGGGAACAGTCCCACCAAAACTGGACACTTGAAGATTTGAAAAACGTCGCCTGATCTGACAAATAACGATGTCTGCTGCGACATGCAGATGGTTTGGTAGGACTTTGGTGCAAACCTTTGAGATGTGGTGAAACGGGAGATTGCATACATGAATGTACAGCCTAGAAATCTGCAACAACTGCATGCTACTATCATGTCAACATGAATCAGAATCTCTGAGGAATGTTTTTAGCTTCTTAGTGAATCCATCCCTCGAAGAATTCACGCTGTTCTATGGGTAAGAGGGACCCTATCCCTTACTAGAAGGCTGTAAATAATAATGTAACCACTGAGTGTACACACACACACACACACACACACTGGCCGCTACTGGGTCACACTCTTGCGCCATATGTGTGTGTGTGTGTACTCGCCTAGTTACTCACCTAGTTGTGGTTGCAGGGGTCGAGACAAGCTCCTGGCCCGCCTCTTCTGGCGCTACTAGTCACTCTCCTGCGCCATGAGCTTTATCATACCTCTGCTTAAAGCTATGTATAGAGCCTGCCTCCACTACATCGCTTCCTAAACTATTCCAGTTGTCGGGAAATGAAATAGTTTAGGAAGCGATGTAGTGGAGGCAGGCTCTATACATAGCTTTAAGCAGAGGTATGATAAAGCTCATGGCGCAGGGAGAGTGACCCAGTAGCGGCCAGTGAAGAGGCGGGGCTAGGAGCTTTGACTCGACCCCTGCAACCACAACTAGGTGAGTACACACACACACATATGGCGCAAGAGAGTGACCCAGTAGCGGCCAGTTATCACCTTTTACTCATGTACAAATTGATTGCTCTACCTTATTGTATTATTACTACTACTACTACAACTTATATCACTACTATTTCTACCACCACTAGTATTACACTTCACTTGGAGAGTATATATATACCCTCTGTGTCCATGTATCGCTTGTAACGGCTTGAAAAAGCTCCTGGAGAGCGAAACGTTGCCACAATAAAATGTCACATTAGTTGCATTTGTGTCCTTTTACTTAACAAGTTATTTGTTGTTGTTTCCCCTGAGTTGTTTGTACCAAGTGCTCCTGGAGAAAACGCTCGTTCGGGTTCGAATCATCCAGTGTTGAAACAATATCCAAATGAAACGTCTCATTGCTCTAAATGCGGAATGGGGAAACGAACATGATCGAAACACTTAGAGACAATATTCTGGAGAATAAAATGCGGTGGGAGGGAGGAGTGAATCATTGTGGGATGGAAGAGTGTATGATTGTGGGTGTGTTGTCAAGCAATATCTCCGTGCCCATCCTTGCCTCCTGGGCTGTGTAGACACTGACGTCACAGTGACCATAGCAACAGCAATATAAGCAACACTTGACCCCATTATCCCGTGTGTGTGTGTGTACTCACCTAGTTGCGGTTGCAGGGGTCGAGTCATGAGCTTTATCATACCTCTTCTTGAAGCTATGAATGGATCCTGCCTCCACTACATCACTTCCCAAGCTATTCCACTCCCTGACCACTCTGTGACTGAAGAAATACTTCCTAACATCCCTGTGATTCATCTGAGTCTTCAACTTCCAACTGTGTCCCCTTGTTGCTGTGTCCCATCTCTGGAACGTTCTGTCTCTGTCCACCTTTTCAATCCTCTCAGTATTTTATATATCGTTATCATGTCCCACCTATCTCTCCTGTCCTCCAGTGTCGTCAGGTCGATTTCCCTTAACCTCTCCTCGTAGGACATACCCCTTAGCTCCGGGACTAGTCTTGTTGCAAACCTTTGCACTTTCTCTAGTTTTTGTGCTTGGCTAGGTGTACGTTCCAAACTGGTGTGTGTGTGTGTGTATATCGGTGGGTGGGTGTGCGTGTTTGAGTATGTATGTGCGCGTATGTACTGATGCCTCCCATGAGTGCTGTACAAGTGGTTTACTCCTACGATGACTGGTAATGTTGTCGGGTGCAGAATATCAATGGTGTCAGCGAACACAGTAGTGGCACTAAGACTTGTAGAAAGGTGCTCTTGCCTCACTGTTTGCGTGTGGGGGGGGAAATGGGAGGGAAGCCGCACGTGTTGTTTACTGTGTGTACCCGGATGCGTTTAAAGGGGGTCAAGCTTAAGCTCATGGTTCTCTTTTAGCCTGTTTGCGAGTACGTGTTCATTTATGAATATATGTACTCAGGCTTGTGATGTATATAGGTGTGTGTGTATGTGTGAGCGAATGTGTTAAAAATTATTACTTAAAATAGTTTTACTTTCTTCTGATTTATATACTAAACAGCGAATTAGTGACGAAAATAGCAAGTTGATAATGATAGCGTAAGTTTGATAAGTTAGAAACGGTAAGTGTTTAGAGTGCTAAATAAACAAACGGCTCTTATGCATCGTTAATAAAATATATTATATTATTAGACTTAATTCATATAGTCTTACCGCTTAGATCTGGCCGCTACGCGGCAAAACTTTCAACTTTCACAGTTATTGATGTTGGCTAAGCAGGGGTTCAGTACGGGTGCTGCGCCCTCTAGAATTGATGTGACGTATGTGGTATTCATTGTTTCAAGTAATTCCTTGTTGTGGTTGTGGAAGACAGTTTGTGTTAACCTTGCGTGCCTTACTGCTGTCATTCTGTGTATTGTCGCTTCCACAGTGTGAGAGCAGATGCGGTTGTGCATAGGAATATGTTTGTGTACACGCATGTGCGTGTTCGTGTCTTTAAGTGCATATATGTGTGTGTGTGTGTATATATGTTATGTATGAATACTTTCTTTATGTACATTAACTTGGTTGTAGTCTGTGCTCACCTGACCTTTGTTTACGCACTACCTTTCGCCCTAAACAGATTTTCATAAAACTCTTTTTTAAAGCTAAATGAAGTCTAAGAGTAAATCCTCTCTGTGCAGAGAGTTATTTTTTCTACCCAGAATAGCTATGCATAAGTATATTCCCAGAACTGTAACGAATATTTCATCATACAAACTGCAAACCCATTCATTGTAACTTTTTATTATTATTCACAGATGAAGAGCTGTTATCCCACCTCAGCTTATTTCAATACCAACTCTATCTCTGGTATACTAACATTGCCTAAGATGCCACCCACCACAGTTGACCAACACCTAGGTTGGTACCTACCTACTGCTAGATGAATAGAGGCAACAGTTGTAAGGAAACATGCCCAGCGTTTCCACCCTTTGCCAGGGATCGAATTGTGGACCCCTAATTATGTGAGCTGGGGGAGCTACCAACTGAGCCACGGGACACCTCAATGTATATTGTTATGATATCAAATTTTTAACTTTATTCCTACTGGCCACCAGCTGCACTATTTTAAGCGCTGACTGTCATATATATACACAGAGATCGTTGTTCTTCATAGATGGAAAATGCATTTTCTTGTAACGGTCTGATGTTTCCTCTTTGCTGCACCAGAGTTACAAAATTCAGTGGATTTGCTCTTGGTCTCAGAGATCAACTTTTTCTTTGCTGTAGGAGGACTATAAACTTTGTGAGTGTGATGGAGGTAGGTCATAGGTTAAATATAAGGTCAGGCAGAACGTTTGACGTGTCATAACGTAAAGGTTATGCTGGTATTTATGGTCAAACTGGGAGTTAGATACGCTTCTTTGATGGTATTTAATGCCAAAGTCATGGAGAGAGAATTGCATACTCACTACTTGTGGCATTTAATATCAAATTGAGAGAGGAAGAGCATTCGATACTTTCTCCTGGTCGTGTTTAGTACCAAAATCAGGGAGAAAGTGTTGGATGTTCTGTTTATGATAATATTAAACTCAGGGAGGTAGGGAGAGTTGGATACTTTCGTCTGGTTGTGTTTAATACCAAAACTGTGGGAGGGAGATGGTTACATACGTCCTCTTGGTGGTGGTAAATGCCAAACTAGGGAAGGGGGAGGGTTCGATACTCTCCTAGAGATGGTTAATACCACACTTTGGGAGGGAGAGGGTTGAGTACTCTCCTAGTGGTGGTTAATACCACACTGGTGGAGGGAGAGGGATGAATACTCTAGTGGTGGTTAATACCACACTGGGGGAGGGAGAGGGTTGAGTACTTTCCTAGTGGTGGTTAATACCACAATGGTAGAGGGAGAGGATTGAGTGCTTTCCTAGTGGTAGTCAATACTTTTCTAGTGGTGGTTAATACCACACTGCCGGAGGGAGAGGGATGAATACTCTCCTAGTGATGGTTAATACCACACTGCGAGAGGGAGAGGGTTGAGTACTCTCCTAGTGATGGTTAATACCACACTGGGGAGGAAGAGGGTTGGGTACACACTCTTGGCAACAAACAAGTCTTGGTGTTTCACGGAGAGAAGCCTCCAAAGGGAGTGTGTTTACCTCGTGAACAGCGACTAGAGATCAAACGTAATTACAGACACAGAAATATCCTCTGATATTCCTAAGCACACTCAAACTAACATACTCTTTATGTATGTATGTATGTGTGTATGTATGAACAAACCTTTGGAGCGCACACTCACACAGTGGCACCTAGAGTGTTTCAGTATATACAAGTGTGTATGTATGTATTTGTATATGTATATATTCGTGGTAGAAGAAAACTTGCAAGTAGACAAACATAGGAGATTAGTTGATCTATTTGTTTTCAGAATGAGATTACAGATTTATGCAGGCTAGTAGGTAGGTGGACAGAGGGATTTTAGTAGTAGTACTAGATGAGGGGACGGGCCTTGAATAGATTATATCTCTTTGTAAGGCAAGATGCTGGAGGGAAGTGTCATGTAGACGGTTCATTTCTGCTCTTTGTGCATTTAGTAATGTCTGGCTGGTGTTGTCCTCTTGAAATACTGAAGTTGTTTTTGAGGCATCACTGGCTGCTGCTTATGTCCTCCTTCAGAAGGGATCTTCCATTCTGCGTATTCTCTTAGCGCCTTCCCAATTTATTGCGTGGTTACAAAGGTTTCATCTGCTTGTTAAACTGGTCGTTTAGGTTGTTATTCTAGTTGTGAGACCACGACCAGCCTCTCCCTCGTAAACTATCTTACATTTATTGTATGGTACACAGAGGGTGAGTGGCACTGTCGAGTACTGTCTTTATGGTGGTATATTTCCTCAGAGCATGAGTGACACTGTCCAGTACTGTCTTTATGGTGGTATGTTCATCAGAGGGTGAGTGGCACTGTCCAGTACCGTCTTTATGGTGATATGTTCACTCACAGCATGAGTGGCACTGACCAGTACTGTCTTCATGGCAGTATGTTCACTCACAGCATGAGTGGCACTGACCAGTACTGTCTTCATGGCAGTATGTTCACTCACAGCATGAGTGGCACTGACCAGTACTTTATGGCAATATGTTCACTCACAGCATGAGTGGCACTGATCACATAACCAAAGCTTCGGGGCAAAAATTTCCAAAATCCAAATCAAATTTCATGATTTTTTTTGTCATATATTTAAATCTTCATTTGAAATTTATTACGTTTACTTTCATTTCAATGTTTTTTTCGGATTTATTGCATTCAATTTCATTTCATATGACGGGATTTTTTTTAATTTTGTGTGTTACTCTCACTAGTAAAAATTCTGTTTATAACAGGGATTCTGCTACAACAGTACATACTTCTGTTAGAATGGAACAGAATTCTGTTGCAATAGTACCAGACCACTGTTAGAATAGAATGAGACTTCTTTTAGAACTAGTGATGGGATTATACCAAAATTTATACCGATACCAATACCCAGTTTCATTTTCATATTGCCGCTGGGCCTCTCTACTTATCTGTGCATATTCGTTTCTGGCTCTCCGACTAATCTCATTTTCCTGGGTCCTTTGTCTTCTGTACTTTTTCCATTCTCTAGTGCACTTAAGTTTTTTTTGGCCTTTCTATGCCTTTGGGTGAACCAAGCGCTCGTTCTGGTCTTCCCATTATTTCTGTTGCCCGTGGGTACAAACCTCTCCTCTTGACTCCTTGCATTTTGTTGTTACATATTCCATCATTTCATTTACTGATTTTCCCACCAATTTTCTTTCGCACTGTGCCTTATGCAGGAGATTCCACATACCTGTGTAGTCCCCTCTGTTAGAGTTTGGCTTCTCCCATCCTACTCGTGCCGCTTCCCTCTCCACTTTTAACTATTCACTTCATTCGAAGCTCAGGACCACGTGGTCACTAGCTCCGAGGGGCCTTTCGTATATGATGTCCTCATTGTCTGAACTACTCAAAGTGATTAGGAGGTCCAGTCTTGCTAGTTCATTCTCTCCTCTCTCTCTGGTAGTGTCCCTAACGTGTTAATGTATAAGATTTTCCACTACCACCTCCATCATCTTAGCCCTCAATGTTTCTGGTCTCCCATGTGGCTCCAGATTTTCCCAGTCAATTTCCTTGTGATTGAAGTCACCCACAACTAGTAACTTTGCCCTGCCCACGTGGGCCCTTCTGGCCACCTTAGCTAGTGTATCAACCATTGCTCTGTCGCTCTCATCATATTCTCGTCTTGGCCTCCTGCTATTCTGTGGTGGGTTATGCATCACTGCAATCACCATTTTGGGACCCCCAGTCTGAAGTGTTCCTACAATATAGATTTCTGTTAGAACGAAGCAGACTTCTGTTACAATAGCGTCAGACTTTTGATATAAAAGAAGACTTTTGTTAGAACATAACTAGATTTCCGGTAGAATGACGCCAGACCACTGTTAGAAGAATACAAATATCTGTTATAATCGTATCAGATTTCTTTTAGAACAATACGAGCCTTCTGTTAGAACAGAACCAAACATATATTAGAACAGTACCCGACATCTATTGGAATAGTTCCAGACATCTGTTAGAACAGTACCAAACATCTGTTAAAACATTACCAGACTTTTCTTATAATAGTACCAGACTTGTGTTAAAAGAGTACTACTCTAACAACTACACAAGACTCGCAACCGTGGCAAACACATTTGTTTTAGAGGAAAGTTACGGAGGAGCTTAACGTATCAGTGAAATGGAAGAATTTTCACGGGTCCACAGCGGGTTATGAAACTATAGAAAATTCGGATGAAAATCTGAGAATTTATTAATATATAATCAGTGGAGCACTGAAAATGGACATCCCGAAACCACTAAACTCAAATTATCAGAAAATTATCATATATGTATGTATGTTATTGTAACCACGAAAGAGTGGTATTTAATCAATAACAACACTGCGACTAGCCAAGGACTCGAACCCATGTTGTTTTGGCTTGCCTCATGGTGAGCGAAAGTCACATGACGCTCTAACCCACAAGACCACTCAATCCTACACGAATCAAGCACCCGGCAGAGCTAGGTGTTTTACCTTGATCCGAGGACATACGGTGGTGTGGGTGCCTCTGAGCTAATTTTATTCTATTCCACGTTTGGTGTACTAGCCTCCACACGCAGTATATATATATTATTGTGACCACGAACGAATGGTATTTAATCAATAACAAATCTGCTGGGTGCTTGATTCTTGTAGGATTGAGTGGTCCTGTGGGTTAGAGCGTCATGTGATTTTCGCTCACCATGAGGCGGGCCAAAACGACATGTGTTTGAGTCCTCGGCTAGTCGCAGTGTTTTTGATATATGTATGTGTGTGTGTGTGTGTATATATATATATATATATATATATATATATATATATATATATATATATATAATGTATGTCGTGCCGAATAGGCAGAACTTGCGATTTTGTCTTAAATAGCAATAGCGGTATTGGAACGGGATTTATGTTTAGTTACGGCTATAGCACCTGAGGGTGATTCAGCACAGGTAGTAGTGCAGACTCGTCCCTTCGTCTGTAAATCGTCACACACGCTTCCTGCTTGCATTTTATGCAAATGGGTCCAAAGAACTAAACCCCAACGTTCTTTCAACGAACCTAGCTATAAGTGAGCTCTCTCTCTCTCACACACACACACACACACACACACACACACACTTAAAGAGTACTTAAGCCTGTTTCTCCATCTACTGTCTTATAAATAACCCACATTGTCTACTATCTACCTCTCTCCTAGAGTATTAACCAGTGTTGTCTACCCGTGCACACAGTGTCTACCACATCTACCTGCTGGCCAGAGTTCCTAACTTCTTCCATAACATACATCGCAGCCAAAGTCAAAACTTCTTCTTTATTTTCCTCTGCGAAATTTTCATGGCATATTTCTTGAGGTTAGCGACTTTAAGAAGTCTTTTATTTCCCGGTGATGGGGGCAGATATACCCCAACGGGGGCAGATATACCTCAGCGGGGGCAGATATACCCCAGCGGGGGCAGATATACCCCAGCGGGGGCGGATATACCCCAGCGGGGGCAGATATACCCCAGCGGGGGCAGATATACCCCAGCGGGGGCAGATATACCCCAGCGGGGGCAGATATACCCCAGCGGGGGCAGATATACCTCAGCGGGGGCAGATATACCTCAGCGGGGCAGATATACCCAGCGGGGCAGATATACCCAGCGGGGGCAGATATACCTCAGCGGGGGCAGATATACCTCAGCGGGGCAGATATACCCAGCGGGGGCAGATATACCCAGCGGGGGCAGATATACCTCAGCGGGGCAGATATACCCAGCGGGGGCAGATATACCCCAGCGGGGGCAGATATACCCCAACGGGGGCAGATATACCCCAGCGGGGGCAGATATACCTCAGCGGGGGCAGATATACCCCAGCGGGGGCAGATATACCCCAGCGGGGGCAGATATACCCCAGCGGGGGCAGATATACCCCAGCGTGGGCAGATATACCCCAGCGGGGGCAGATATACCACAGTGGGGGCACATATACCCCAGCGGGGGAACATATACCCCACAGAGGCAGATATACCCCCATCAGTGCTGATATACTCTACTGGGGGCATACATACTCCACTGGGGTAGATATACTCGGAGTGGCCCTACATATCAGTGGTGAATGTACCCTTAAACCTGCATTTTTTAGGGTAAATATACCCCAGTGAGTTTATGCATCTGTTGAGGACACTGTTAACCTCCAAGAAGATATAAACCAAGTTCTCCAATGGGCAACAGAAAAAAATATGATGTTCAATGAAGTCAAATTCTAACTACTCTGTTATGGAAAACTGAAGGAGATAATTAGAACTGAGTATACTACAAACTCTAATCATACAATAGAGCGGAAAAGTAATGTGAGGGGCCTGGGAGTGGTAATGTCTTAGGATCTCACTTTCAAATATCACAACAGTGCCATGATCACAAGTGCGAAGAAAATAATAGGACGTTCAAAACAAGAGATGCCAAGCCAATGATGATCCTTTTTAAATCACTTGTTCTCTTTAGGGTGGAATACTGTTGTACATTAACATCTCCATTCTAAGCAGGTGAAATTGCAGATCTAAAGAATGTACAGAGAACCTTTACCTTTACTGGGAACGCTTGGAAGCACTTGACTTGTACTCACTGGAACGCAGGGGAGAGAGATATATCATAATCTGCACTTGGAAAATCCTAGTTAAGGTGGTCCCTAATCTGCAGACAGAAATCACTCCCTACGAAAGCAAAAGACTGGGCAGGCGGTGCAAAATACCCCCTGTGAAAAGTAGGGGCGCTATTGGTACACTAAGAAAAAACACAATAAGTGTCTGGGGCCCAAGACTGTTCAACAGCCTCCACCAGGTATAAGGGGAAATACCAATAGGCCCCTGACTGCCTTCAAGAGGGAGCTGGACAGACACTTTAAAGTCGGTGCCGGATTAGCCGGGCTATGGTTCGTATGTTGGACTACGTGCGGCCAACAATAACAGCCTGGTTGATCAGGTCCTGATCCACCGGGAGACCTGGTCGTGGACCGGGCCGCGGGGGCGTTGATCCCCAGAATACCCTCCAGGTAGACTCCTGGTATGGCCTCTTGATCTAGGGAATTGATCTAGGCGGCAACGATTTCATGCATTGGACGGGGAAGATAACATCATGTGGGAGTGAGAAAGAACCAGATGTGAGCCTGGGGAAAGTGCATGAGGCAGTTGGTAGATGAAAGGGGATAGAACAGCCGGGATTGATGGGATCAAAAGCAGGTGGGGTATAGTTTTGAAGCGGTTTGTGCATTTGTTCAATATATGACAAGAAGAGAGAGGTACACGGAGATTGGCACAGAACGTGCATAGTTCTTTTGCATAAGAAGAGAGTGAAAATTATAGGGGAATAAGATTTTTGTGTACACCGGGAAAAGTGAATGCTAAGTTATTATTAAAAGAATTAAGGGTAAGCCAGAAAGTAGAATTGCAGCGGAACAAACAAGTTTTAGGAAAGTAAGGGGGGCGTATAGACCAAGTATCTATATTGAAGTATATAAGCTAACAATACTTAGATAAAGGTAAGGAACTTTTAGTCTAGTTTATGGATTTAGAAAAGGGTAGTAGAGGAATGTGGCAGATGCTGCAAATGAATGGAATAAGTGGTAGGTTACTAAAAGCAGTAAGGAGTTTTTATGTGGAGAGTGAGACTCAGGTTAGGGTATTTAGGAGAGAGTGGGATTATTTTCCAGTAAAAAAGTAAGGCTTTAGACAGTATTGTGTGACGTTACCATGGTCGTTTGACGTATTTATAGATGAAGTTGTAAAGGAAGTGAATGCTAGTGTTGGGAGAGGTGTGCGATTAACACGTAACGATTCTGGTTCAAAGTGTGAGTTGTCACAGTTGTTTTTTGCGGACAACATAGGTTGTTGAGAAGGTTGGTGGAGGAATCTGGAGGGAAAAATGGTATGTTAAAAGAAGGAAATTAATAGTAAACATAGGAAATAAGAAAGTGATGGTTAATATAAAAATGTTGGCAATGAAAGATTTGACATCAAATTGGATGGAAGGAGTATAGTGGAAGTAAATGTGTTAATATATTTTGGAGTGACCTTGTCTGTGGATGGGTCTGTGAAAAGATAAGTGAACCATAAAGTTGAGGAGAAAAATGGGGTGGTTCATCGAGGCATCTGTGGAGACAAAGAACCTTATCCATGAAGGCAAAAAGGTAATGTACCAGAGTATAGTGGTACTAACATTGTTATACAGGGTGTGAAGCGTGAGTTTTAATGTTTCAATGAGGAGGAGACTGGAGGCAGTGCAGATTTGTTTAAGGGTAATGTGTGATATAAATATTATGTAGAGAATTTGGAGCTTGTTGATTAAAATGTTTGGGATTACCAAAAGTACACTTCAGAGGGTTGAGGCGGTTTGGAAATTCAGAGAGGCTGTAGCAAAATAGAATAACTATGAGGGTATGTAACTCTGGAATGGAGGGAGGGGTATGGGCCCTTAAAGGAGATGGAGGGAGGTGGTAGGTTTTGAGTCCAAGGGTCTTGAGCATCCAACAGGCTTGTGTGAACATGTTAGATCGGAGTGAGTGAAAACATGTAGTTTTTATGACGACGTGTTGTTGGAATGTGAGCAAAGTAATATGAAGGTACTCAGGAAACCCAGTTAGCCGGACTTGAGTCCTGAAGGTTAAAGATACAGTACCTGCACTCTGAAGGAGTGGTGATGATTTTCGGAGGGTCATCTGAAAGGTGACGTCAGAACTCTTCTGGCAAGCAGGGATTGAATGAATGACGGTGAATGTAGTTCCTTTTTTTGGGTCACTCAACCTCGATGGGAGAGGGTCAGTGTGCTTAAAATAAAATAATAATAATAATTTCCTGTAAATAAATAACTGTAATTACTTATTTATAATTACCTGTGTGTAGCTACAGGTGCAGAGCTGTGTTGGTGGTGTCCAATCTTCAATAATTTATTCATCAAGTAATCTTTAAAATTTCCAGTGATTGCTATACTTAGACCTCATTTTTTTTTAAATAATTCCTTTGGTCAGCCATTCTGCGAAGAATTTTTGTTTTATTTACTCTTTGATGATCATTAATATGAGTTGTCATGTCCCTGCTGTGAGCCACCTTGGCGGCCATCTTTAGTGTTTCAGCATTTTATCATAACTCATATTTTTTTTTTTTTAGATGTGGAAACTGTGTTTTAAAACATCGGCTGTCTCTCACTGGGATACGATGACCCAACAGGAAAGGAAACTCATTCACCATCATTCACTCAGTAACTGTGATGTCAGAAATGCGCAGACGTCACAGTTCTAATGACCTTCCAAACTGCACCATCCCCATCCCTCCTCCAGAGTACACTGTACTTCCTACCCTCCTCCAGAGTACACTGTACTTCCTACCCTCCTCCAGAGTACACTGTACTTCCTACCCTCCTCCAGAGTACACTGTACTTCCTACCCTCCTCCAGAGTACACTGTACTTCCTACCCTCCTCCAGAGTACACTGTACTTCCTTCCCTCCTCCAGAGTACATTGTACTTCCTCCTCCCACGTCTTCAGAGTCAGACATGTTCTTCCCACCTCTATAACTCAAAATAATCCAAAACTTTTGAAGCAAAAACAATTTTGGACTGCGCAAGCCTTTGGTGGGCCAGCGCTGCCATCGACCTGAGCTTCTCTCCAAACTATGTTAGCGGTAGTATAGCTAAATCAATATTATTCTGGAATGGGAATCACCCAGCTTTGATATTCCAGTGTCGTTAACGGTACTGCCTGACGTGGACCACAGGTAAGATAGCTGGAATATTGTACCTTTAATTAAAGGAGAAGGATTTCCTTGATGTCCGTTATGGGCTTTTGATCCAGGGAGTTTTAGTTACTATCTTCCTTGGAGCACAACTTGATTACTCGCCACTACCTATGACCCCTATTGAAAAATATGAAAATTCCTTTAGTATTAGTGTTTTCAACGATACTAATAGTAAATGTGTGCAGCAGTAGGTACGATACTTGTAACAGCAAGTACGATATTTGCAGCAGAAGGTACGATGCTTGCAGCAGCAGGTACAATACTGCTTGAGGATGGCAGGTAAGACAAATATGGTCGTAAGACATCCGGTATTGATCAAACCTTCATTATAGAAAAACAAACATCTGCACACAGTTTTGTTAACTATGTGCAGAAGCTATCGTAGGTTTGGCACATAGTGTAGACATCAGCTGTACGAGTGCAGCAGCAAACACGATAGTTCTTCAAATATTGTCGATCCTTCAGTAGCAGTAGCAGGAACGACAACTACCGATATACTGTAGTCTTTAGCGGTACTAGTAAAGCAGTAGTAGGTAGGACAACTACCGATATACTGTAGTCTTTATCGGTACTAGTAAAGCAGTAGTAGGTACTGAAGCTACACTGAGGTCGTGTGGCTGGTACAGATTTCTAAGGATGTTCAAAAGAATTTTCATCAACCCTTCATTAGTTGGAAACAAGTTTTGAGAATGTTGGCCAAGGGAATCTACAAGACTGTGTTTGTTTTGCTTAACTCTATCACAAGATTTAACTTTCTTGTAACTATTGCTAAACCTAGCCACAAGCCTGGCTTTTCCTTGTTAATAAATCTAACTACAACTAAAGTTTCTACTGGCGAATAAATCTAACAAGAATTCTAGCTTTTTCTTGTCAAAACAAGAAGTCTAGCTTCATCTGGTTACACCAAGAAGATACACTGCTTCTAGTTAATGAGAATAACAGGAAGTCTAGCTTTTCGTTAAAACAAGAAGTCTAGCTTCTTGCTAATAACCCTAAGAAGAATTCTAGCTAATAGTTAATAACCCTAACGAGAAGTCTAGCTTCTTCTAGTTAATAAATCTTACAAAAAGTCTAGCATCTTTTGGTTAAAACAACAAGTTTTAGCTGCTTCTGTCTAATAAATCTAATCTCAAATCTAATTTTCTTCTAATTGTTAGAAATGTAACCACGATTCAGACTTATGGTAAGTTGTTACTAAATCTAACCACAAGTCTGACTTGCTTCTACCTTTACTAAATCTAACAAGTCTAAATTGCTTCTTCAGATTATTTAATACTAACTACAAGTCTAAGTTATTTCTACGTAGTACCAAGTCTAATTTTGAATTTGAATCAAATTCAAGAGACTAGAACTTCTTTAAATTCTGACGTTTGAAAGAAAGAATTTATAAAAGTAGACTGGTGAATTAAAGAGAAGACCATCTCTGAAAGTAGACTGGTGAATTAAAGAGAAGACCATCTCTGAAAGTAGACTGGTGAATTAAAGAGAAGACCATCTCTGAAAGTAGACTAGTAGTCTGAGAAAGTAGGTTAGTAGATTGAAGAGAATACCTTAGAAAATAAGTTGGTAGATTAAAGAGATGGGTAAACATCTCACAAAGGAAATTAAAGGATTTTTGCTCTTATCAAAAAGAGCAGCTGGAGACGTCAAATAAGGCAGGTGAAGATGTTATACAAGGCAGGTGAAGATGTTATACAAGGCAGGTGAAGATGTTATACAAGGCAGGTGAAGATGTTATACAAGGCAGGTGAAGATGTTATCACAGTGAAGAGTATACAAGGAGTGAAGATGTTATACAAGGCAGGTGAAGATGTTATACAAGGCAGGTGAAGATGTTATACAAGGCAGGTGAAGATGTTATACAAGGCAGGTGAAGATGTTATATAAGGCAGGTGAAGATGTTATATAAGGCAGGTGAAGATGTTATATAAGGCAGGTGAAGATGTTATATAAGGCAGGTGAAGATGTTATATAAGGCAGGTGAAGATGTTATATAAGGCAGGTGAAAATGTTATATAAGGCAGGTGAAAATGTTATATAAGGCAGGTGAAAATGTTATATAAGGCAGGTGAAAATGTTATATAAGGCAGGTGAAGATGTTATAAGGCAGGTGAAGATGTTATATAAGGCAGGTGAAGATGTTATATAAGGCAGGTGAAGATGTTATATAAGGCAGGTGAAGATGTTATATAAGGCAGGTGAAGATGTTATATAAGGCAGGTGAAGATGTTATATAAGGCAGGTGAAGATGTTATATAAGGCAGGTGAAGATGTTATATAAGGCAGGTGAAGATGTTATATAAGGCAGGTGAAAATGTTATATAAGGCAGGTGAAAATGTTATATAAGGCAGGTGAAAATGTTATATAAGGCAGGTGGAAATGTTATATAAGGCAGGTGGAAATGTTATATAAGGCAGGTGGAAATGTCAAATAAGGCAGGTGAAAATGTTATATAAGGCAGGTGAAAATGTTATATAAGGCAGGTGAAAATGTTATATAAGGCTGGTGAAAATGTTATATAAGGCTGGTGAAAATGTTATATAAGGCTGGTGAAAATGTTATATAAGGCTGGTGAAAATGTTATAAAAGGTTGGTGAAAATGTTATATAAGGCTGGTGAAAATGTTATATAAGGCTGGTGAAAATGTTATATAAGGCTGGTGAAAATGTTATAAAAGGTTGGTGAAAATGTTATAAAAGGTTGGTGAAAATGTTATATAAGGCAGGTGGAAATGTCAAATAAGGCAGATGAAGATGTCAAAAAAAAATAGCCGAGAGCATGGTAAACTTTAATGGCTGCTGTTTGGGCTTCCATCCTCTTTAAAGTGGTGATTTTTTTGGGGGGGTTTCAGAACTTGGTCAAGAAGACTTGGCCCAAGAGTTCCAAGGAGCTTGCTGTCAACTGGATCACTGACTTGGCAGGATGTGGGGGGACGTTAGCAGACGTGTGGGGGTTGGAAGGATTAGATGTGGGAAGTCAGCTGATCTGACGTCTTTCATAAATGTTAATGCGTCATTTATCGTTAATGCGTCACTTTAATTCGCGCAATATGTCACTTACCCTTAATGCGTCACTTTAATAATAATAATATCTTTATTTACTACAAGTACATGTACAAGGTATACAGTCCATAGCTGACATCAATGACATACTACTATATACAAAGCCCCTTGTTATGCTGAGCATTTCCCGCAAATTAGGTCAGTTTTTTCCCAGGATGCGACCCACACCAGTCGACTAACACCCAGGTACCCATTTTACTGATGGGTGAACATAGACAACCGGTGTAAGAAAACACGGCCGATGTTTTTACCCTCGCTGGGAATCGAACCCAGACACTCGCCGTGTGAAGCGAGAGCTTTAGCCACCAGGTCACTTCTGTTAATGCGTCACTTCCCGTCAATGCGTCACTCCTCGTTAATACGCCACTACTCGTCCCCTCCCGTTATTTTCGCGAGGAATTAGCGAAGTGATAATGGGTCTGGAGATTTTTGTGAGAAAAGGGTTAAGAGGGAGAGAAAATGATGATTGGAGAGAGAGAGAGAGAGAATGAGAGACAGAGAGAGAGGGAGAGGCAAGAATCCTTACCCTAACCTTGTTAAACCCTATGTAAAAATGGAAAAGATAAAAGAGAGAGAGAGAGAGAAGAAAGAAAGAAAGAGAGAGAGAGAGAGAGAGAGAGAGAGAGAGAGAGAGAGAACTCTAGTAATGTAATACAATATTTTAAAACTGTCCCTACCATTCAGTAATCACATACAATTTCAATATATAAATTCACTCTCATCTTCTCAAAACCTGCTTAGCAGAACGCCTACTTACAAAAATATTACCCAAAAAAAAAACTTACAAGAAAACGTACTCCCAAAAAATTACCGAAGAACTTACCAAAAAAATACTTACCATGAAAACCTTACCATAAGAATTTACTTACCATAAAAAAACCTACTTACCAAAAACCTATTTACGAATAAAACTACTTAAAAAACGTCTTTTCTAAAAAAAAAAAAAAAAAGGCCCCAAAATTACCCCCCACTCTCCCCCAAAAAATAAATACCAAAAAACCTACTTTACAATAAAACCTTCTTCCAAAAAAATACTTACCAAAAAAATACCAAAAAACGCTCTTTCAAGAAAACCTTCTTATAAAATACTTACTAAAAATCCTACTTACCAGCAAACCTACTTACAAAAAAACTACTTTCCTAAATACCTACTTACTAAGAAACCTGTTTTAAAAAAACTGCTAACCAAAACTCCTACTTGCCAAAAAACTATCCAAAAATCCTACTTACCAAGAAACCTATTAACAAAAAAAATACCTACTTACCAAAAGTGACCTACTTACCCAAAAATGTGTGATTACCTTGTGCCAGCATTCTGAGACACGAGGTGAAAGAGGCGAGAAAAATTCGAGTCAGCGTCTGGACCCATTATTGCTGTGTGTAACACGATAGATAATGTAAAACCTGGCCCCGGGAATTTCATTTAAATTCACGAGCGGTGCCAGAGTTTGGTGTGAGCCGCACCGGGCCAAGTGGGACGTGCAGTGCCTCCTGTTTAAGGTGGCACTGTCTGTTTAAGATGGTACTGGCATCTGTTTACTGCCTCTAAGTATTGGCACATTTTTTAAGGTGCTACTGCCCCTACTTTTGTTTAAGGGGTATTTTCTAATGTTTAAGATGGCACTGTCTGTTTAAGATGGTTTCGTTTCCTGTTTAAAATGGTTCTGCTTCCTGTTTAAGGTGTTGCTGTCTGCTTCCTGTTTAAGGTGTTGCTGTCTGCTTCCTGTTTAAGGTGTTGCTGTTTGGGCTAAAACCTATCGGGTAATCAGAGGTTTATTTAAGCGTTTGTGGAAGTTACTGTGTATTACACTGGCGGTGTTAAGGTTGTCATTCAGCAGGCATAGTGGTGCTCTCGAATGCATTTGTGGAGGTCTGTTTATGTCTCACCTTTGTATACTTCATCACAGCTGTTACATGGAATGGTGCATAACCCTACAGTGGCTAGGTTAGGTTGAACGGTGTTTCTGTCTTGTCATGTTCTTAATGGTACTAGAAGCAATGGCAGCTATGTTACCTTCGTTGTAGATCTTTGAGATGTGTTTGTCAATAGAGAATTTTGGGAGAACAATGTATCAAATTTTCGTAGCGTCGAGTGTAAAACAACTGATGAAGGTATAGCCACGTGTCTACAATCCCTAATGTTATGTTGAAAATGCTGTAGTTTGGTGAATACGTGTTCGAGTAGAGAGGAATCTTCAAGAAATTCGCTAATGTACATTAGGAAAACGCTTATGATCAAGAAACTGGGGAACACCACATTTGGTCCTAGTATCGAGGAGTCATCTGAAGTGGAGAAGATGGTTTCGCTTGGTGGGTTTCCGATAATTCTTGAAACGAGGTTCGTTGTCATACTTTCAGAGTAAATCATCTAGGATAGGAAGACTGTCTTTGAAAGGTTCGACAGGGTTGAGTTTGCTTTGGAGAACGGGTTTTTTTTCCGCCTGAAGATAAGTATGTTGTTCATGCAATAAAACTATGTGATAAAAGAGGATAATGGAGGAAAAATGTTTTACTTCAAGCTTACAGAAGTGTGCTAGGACTGCGCTGAAAGGGCAAGGTCCGTTGGATGAGGGAGTCTTCGAAGAAGAAATAATTGAAATTGATCCATAGTTCATAAGTTCTGCAAAGTCTTCTTTCCTCTCTTTTTCTCTCTCCTCTTTTCTTTTAATCTTTTTCTCGTTTTTTTTATACTTTTATCTTTTTTGTTTTTATCTTTTATCCTTTTTTTCATATTTTCTATTTTTTTTTTTCTCTTTTCTCTCTAACAAAATTAATTTGTTAATGACTTAATGAAGCTATTTCTTGAGCCAAACGTTGTCAATAAAGGTTCCGTTTAACTAAATTTGTGTCCAAGAACTACCTTGAACAAATGAAAAGAATCTGAAGGAACCAAGAACCATTTTGAAGGACTAGAACGAACCGGGATATATGAAGAACCTAGAGCCGTCATGAATTAGAGAGAGGAACCAATAACCACCAAGGGAAACTAAGGGACTAGAAGGAACTAATGGCTGACTAAGGGATTGGATAGGGGGGAGAAATCCAGCATCGACCACCTCCCCTTTGCTTAGCCTGGCGGAATATTTGAAGAGTCATCCTGGTAATTGTCCTGGATGACGACGCTCCGTGACGCGTCCAGGAAATTGCCTGTGTAAAAGGGAGGAGGGGGGATAGGGGGTTATTGAGGGTAGAAAGAGGGAAGGGAAGCAGGTAGAGAGTAGAAAGAAAGGAGGGGGCATTGAGGGTAAAAAGAAAGAAAAGAAGGTGGAGGATGGGAAGCGATACTAAGAGAGAGGGGATGGTAGGCAGTACGGAGGTTAGAAAGAGGGGAGGGTAAGAATTGAGAGAGGGGAAGGAAGAAAGGGGGAAGATGGGGGGGTAGAGGGCGTCACAAAGTGCACTCTGGCGATCAATAGTAAGTGTTGTTTTGGTGTTCATCAGCTCTTCCGTGTTCTCCTTCCCTTCCTCCCTCCCCTTTCCCTCCTTTCATTTCCCTCTCTCTCTCTGCCCTTCCCTCACTCTTCACCCACCTTCCCCTCACCTCTGTACAGTACATGGGGGAGGGCGTTACTTCAGCAAATAGCTCACAATGAGCCTCTAAATTGGCTCTCCTCCGTCCATTGATAATTCACTGTGCTGGTCCAGTGCTCTTAACCCCGCCTCTCTCACCTCCTCGCCCGAAATAATGATACTTTTGTCTAGATTTTAAGCATTTTGAGTTGTGTTCTCTTTGATATTGCTTTAATTAAAAGTAGATGAATTTTGAGTGGAAAATGAATCGATTTTCAATCAAGAATAGTTCGTTTCTGAGTCAAAAATGGTTCCATTTTGAGCCTAAAATTATTAAATTTTGAATGAAAAAAAATCGATTTTGAGTCGAAAATTATTTGGCTTTGTGTTAAAAATCTTTCGATTTTGAGTATGGTTCGATTTTTGTCAAATAAACTTTATTTTTAGTCGAATAATATTTGATTCGAATTTCAGTCGATTATAAACAGACAATAAAGTTGGTGAGTATTGCGGCCCTCCGCCCCGTGGTGGTGGTGGTGGTGGTGCCGCCGCCGCCGCCTCCATTGTTAAACTAGTACATTCCTGACCTGACGGGTGATGTGTCATTGGTTGGAGGCAGTGGAGATGTGTTTGAGGGCAAGGTGTGATTATACCTGGAGAGAGTTCCAGGGGTCAACGCCCCTGCGGCCCGGTCTGTGACCAGGCATCATGTTGGATCAGAGCCTGATCAACCAGGCTGTTACTGCTGGCCGCACGCAGTCCAACGTACGAACCACAGCCTGGCTGGTCAGGTACCGACTTTAGGTGCCTGTCCAGTGCCTGATTGAAGACAGCCAGGGGTTTGTTGGTAATTTCCCTGATGTATGCTGGGAGGCAGTTGAACAGTCTTGGGCCCCTGACACTTATTGTGTTGTCTCTCAACGTGCTAGTGGCACCCCTGCTTTTCATTTGGGGGGGATGTTACATCCCCTGCCGAGTCTTTTGCTTTCGTAAGGAGTGACTCTCGTGTGGAAGTATGGTACTAATCCCTCGATAATTTTCCAAGTGTATATAATAATGTATCTCTCCCGCCTGCGTTCTAGGGAGTACAGGTTTAGGAACTTCAAGCGTTCCCAGTAATTGAGGTGGTTTATCGCAGTTTTGTGTGCCGTGAAGGTTCTCTGCACATTTTCTAGGTCAGCAATTTCACCTGCCCTGAAAGGTGCAGTTAGTGTGCAGCAATATTCCAGCCTAGATAGAACAAGCGACCTGAAAAGTGTCAACATGGGCTTGGCATCCCTGCTTTTGAAGGTTCTCATTATCCATCCTGTCATTTTTCTAGCAGATGCGATTGCTACGGTGTTATGGTCCTTGAAGGTGAGATCCTCTGACATGATCACTCCCATGTCTTTGACATTAGTTTTTCGCTCTATTGTGTGGTTGGAATTTGTTTTGTACTCTGATGAGATTTTAATTTCCTCACGTTTTCCGTATCTGAGTAATTGAAATTTCTCATCATTGAACTTCATCTTGTTGTCTGCAGCCCATTTAAAGATTTGTTGGATGTCTGCTTGGAGTCTTGCAGTGTCTTCAACGGTGGACACTGTCATGCAGATTCGGGTGTCATCTGCAAAGGAAGACACTGCACTGTGACTTATATCCCTGTCTATGTCCGATATGAGGATGAGGAACAGGATGGGAGCGAGTACTGTGCCTTGTGGAACAGAGCTTTTCACTGTAGCTGCCTCAGACTTTACTCTGTTGACTACTACTCTTTGTGTTCTACTTGTTAGGAAATTATAGATCCATCTACCAACTTTTCCTGTTATTCCTTTATCACGCATTTTGTGTGCTATTACACCATGGTCACACTTGTCAAAGGCTTTTGCAAAGTCTGTGTATATAATATCTGCATTCTGATGTGACTATTTTGAAGGGAATCTGGAGCATGGAGACTAGAAGAATTTGTTGGGTTACCAAAAGTATTATTCATAGGGCCTAGAAAAAATTGTTGTGGTTTGGGTATTTACAGAGGATGGGGCAAACTAGGAGGGTGCTTAAATCTAGGGTGAAGGAAAGGAAGGAGTAGGGGTCGTCCTGGGGAAAGGCTGAAAGGAGGGAGAGTAACGGGTTTTGAGTGCTAATGACTTGCATATTCAACAAGCTTTTTTGTAAACTTGTTAGTGTGAGCAAAGGCAAGTGGTTTTTATGACTTGAAGTGCTGTTGGGGTGCAAGCAAGGCAACACTTATGAAGGGATTCAGGAAGCAAAGTGCCTGAACCTGAAAGAGGGGTGAGGATGTTGAAGTGCGGAGGGCCATCTGAACTGTGAGGTCGGCACGCTTCTGGCATGACAGCAAATTAAATGAATTATAGCGAAAGTGTTTCCTCGCTTTTCAGGTCACCATACCTTGTTGAAGGGCAACCTGTGTGTTAAAAAAAATGCTGTGTCACATATTACATGTCCTTCAACAGTCTAGCATTTTGTTGGCTTGTACATTATTTCTTCAGTTCCAAACTTTAATTTTAATTTTTAAAATGACAATTTTCTCCCTAGTTATTGTTCATCTCTACATAATGCTGGTCAGTATGGTTGTCGGGCCAAGTGAGAACAATGAATGTTAAGACATTACTCTTCGTGGTGGGATCAATGAACGTTAGGTGATACCTCTTCCTGCTGACAGTCACCTCATATTTTGTTCATTCCAGCTGAAAAAGGCTACGTGATATGGTTAATGATATATATATATATATATATATATATATATATATATATATATATATATATATATGTAGTAGGCTGGTAGACAGCAACCGCCCAGGGAGGTACTACCGTCCTGCCAAGTGAGTGTAAAACAAAAGCCTGTAATTGTTTTACATGATGGTAGGATTGCTGGTGTCT
Source organism: Cherax destructor (assembly GCA_009830355.1). Classification (NCBI taxonomy): domain Eukaryota; kingdom Metazoa; phylum Arthropoda; class Malacostraca; order Decapoda; family Parastacidae; genus Cherax; species Cherax destructor. The sequence goes on along the minus strand of WNWK01000107.1, from coordinate 510,725 downwards.
TTTTTCTCTCTCATAAACATGCACGATTTCAGGTACATTTTGCTACTTCTACTTACACTTAGGTCACACTACACATTCATGTACAAGCATATATATACACACCCCTCTGGGTTTTCTTCTATTTTCTTACTAGTTCTTGTTCTTATTTCCTCTTACCTCCATGGGAAAGTGGAACAGAATTCTTCCTCCGTAAGCCATGCGTGTCGTAAGAGGCGACTAAAATGCCGGGAGCAAGTGACCCCTTCTCCTGTATATATTACTAAATGTAAAAGGAGAAACTTTCGTTTTTCCTTTTGGGCCACCCCGCCTCGGTGGGAAACGGCCGACGTGTTGAAAGAATATATATATATATATATATATATATATATATATGTGTGTGTGTGTGTGTCGTGCCGATTAGGTAAAACTGGTCAATTAGCAAGAACTCGTCTAAAATTAAGTCCTTTCTAAAATTTTATCTTATACGTTTAAATATATTTTTTTTTCATTTATGTTAATGTAAGAATTTATAATTTTGTACCAAGAGAAACTTTAAAAACCTACCTAACCTTATTACAACAAGCGCAATTTAATTTAGCCTAACCCAACTAAATATATTTTAGATACGTTAACATTAATTTAATAATAAACAAACACAGTGAAATATATTTTTTTCGTTATGTTCAGAATGATTTTGGCAAAATTATTGCATACACAAATTTTCACTTGTCTTGTATGGCAAGGTTAGCGTTGTTTTTAGCCAAAATCGCAAGTTTTACCTAATCGGCACGACATATATATATATATATATATATATATATATATATATATATATATATATATATATATATATATATATATATATATATATACACACACACATACATACATATCTCATTTGCTATGAAGACCAGTTTAAAAAATGAATAAAATGAATTCAGAGAGAAATTTTAAGGTTTCTCATTGAGACCATGAAAAGATTTTCTCCTGCCACCTCACATATTTTTTGAAATATTTCTTCCATCACCTGAGAGAGCGAGCACTGCTGCCCACCAGTCACTACACTATTTTTATTTACTCTGTTTCTGCATTTTCTTTATAAGCTAAGGTCCCTTCAGTGCCTTGATGCCGGTGAAGGACTCTTTAACCATGGAATTAGAGCTGCCTTCCTTCCCGCTTTTTTCGGACCGAACCTAATTGCCTCTCATTTCTTAGTCGCTGTATGACCCCTCAAATGGTTTAGCGTTCCCCCGTGAATATAATAAATTAAGTTTCATTATCCTACCACAAGTGATTGAAAAAACTTGCCCTAAGTTGTATCACTGACACCCACAACAGTAGACTAAAAATCTGGTATATTTTATTGCTAGATGAACAGATTTGACCATACTTTTCGCCCAATCCACGATACAAGCTGAAGAGCCACGCTGCTGTAGCTGATGAACCATTAATGGAATATTTGACGATACGATTGTCCTCATTGCCCTACTGAAGTCTCCCAGCTCAGGCTGACAGACTTCATACTGTATCAAATCCATCCTGCGTGATACAATATGGCAGGGAGGCCTACCTAATTTTCGTTCACACAGTGAAACTATCATATAGAATAATAGTCACACATTGCTTTTGTATCCAGTTTTGCTACGAGAAAAAGAGTGACTTTGCTACAGTTTCCCTAACGACTGTCACCCATCGATGTCAGGAACGTGTCGGTAGTGGTAGGTGAGGTACGTCATGAAACAGGACAAATGCCTCCTAGCAAAATTGAAGTGATTTTGTGTAATGACACATACAATTATCGTAATGTTATATCAAAGTTTTTCTCTAAACTGCATTTTAATAGAAATATTCAGAAAAAAAATTAATATTTGAAATAAAAATCTAGATATTTCTGAAAATCTATACGGTCCGTTCTTGGTCGTATGCTGCCCAGCCACCGGAGCTTTTCTGGTCATGTGACCGAGGTCTTCCGCTGCCTTACTGCTCCACTGATATATAAATTAAAGTTTAAAATTTAAAATATTAACGGAACAGTCTATAGATCCACATTACTGCTATTATATTTTGCTGCCGCCAGAGCTGCTAGTTGCTCCTCTACGACTCATCCTGCACGCCAAGCTGAACTCCAATATAATAAATAGCCTGCGTGGGGATACCAACAGCGAGTGTAGGGATACCAACAGCGAGTGTAGGGATACCAACAGCGAGTGTAGGGATACCAACAGCGTGTGTAGGGATACCAACAGCGTGTGTAGGGATACCAACAGCGTGTGTAGGGATACCAACAGCGTGTGTAGGGATACCAACAGCGTGTGTAGGGATACCAACAGCGTGTGTAGGGATACCAACAGCGTGTGTAGGGATACCAACAGCGTGTGTGGGGATACCAACAGCGAGTGTGGGGATACCAACAGCGAGTGTGGGGATACCAACAGCGAGTGTGGGGATACCAACAGCGAGTGTGGGGATACCAACAGCGAGTGTGGGGATACCAACAGCGTGTGTGGGGATACCAACAGCGTGTGTGGGGATACCAACGGCGTGCGTAGTTATATCAACAGCGTGTGTGGGGATACCAACAGCGTGTGTGGGGATACCAACGGCGTGTGTGGGGATACCAACGGCGTGTGTGGGGATACCAACGGCGTGTGTGGGTATACCAACGGCGTGTGTGGGGATACCAACGGCGTATGAAGGGATACTAACAGCGTGTGTAGGGATACCAACGGCGTGCGTGAGGGTATCCATAACATGTATAAGAACACCAACACTATGATCAGCTGTTGCCACATTGTCTAACATATACGTACATAAATGTTAATTTACATTAATCTAACCTAGTCTACTGGTTGTACACATTATTGTGCGAACAAGACCCTCCCAACTGATCATAAATTGTCTTGATGATTAAGACATGAGCAACAGTTAGGTATCTTTATTGATGAAACGTTTTGCCTACACAGTAGGCTTCTTAAGTCAAATGCAGAGGCGAAACGTTTCATTAATAAAGATACCCATATGTTGCACATGTGTCTTAATTTTCAACTTTAATGTTTTTATAGTTTTCAACAACAAATTGTCTTGAGGACCCTATCAAGTTCCCGTTTGAAGGGTGTTGAAAAGTCTTGGACCCCTTATTCTTGTGTATCTCTTAGTGTGCTCATGGCACCCCTGCTTATCATTGGGGAAATTTTGCACTGTCTGCACAGAGAAATCACCGTGATTTATGTGTACAGACTCGGGGTCAATCTCTAGGATTTTCCAGGTTTAAATTAGGATGTAGGTTTATCGCCTGCGTTCCAGTGAGTTCAGGTCTAGGGACTTTAAGCGTCCCCAGTAATTTAGATGTTTGACTGAATCTATACGGACAGTGAAGTTTCTCTGTACATTATCAAGGTCATCACTTTCACCCACCTTGAAAGGGGTGTTATTGTACACCAATATTCCGGCCTAGAGAGAACAAGTGACTTAAAGAGGATCATCACTGTCTTGCCATCCCTTGTTTTGAAGGTTCTCTTTTCCATCCCATCATTTTCCTTGCAGTTGTAATAGTGACATTGTTGTGATCCTTCACAGTGACATCTTCTCACATTATCACTTTCAGACGTTACGTCAGTTTTTCGTTCTGTTGGGCAATGATCCCCGGATAGATAACAGATAGATATCCAGGATAGCATAAGTACCCTCCTTATATGGAAGAGCAGTAGCAGGCAACTTTCGTCAGACAACCTCGATGTGGACTTAGATCTATATACCTTTCCATGTTTATCTCTCTCTCTCTCTCTCTCTCTCTCTCTCTCTCTCTCTCTCTCTCTCTCTCTCTCTCTCTCTTTCTCTTCCCCTCCCTCCAATAAAAGTCAATTAGTGATAATGCGCACAGAAAAATTGCGATTCCACTTTCAAAATTCGAAGCCATAATTTCACAATATGAAATCCAGCACTGCAATGTGCTTTATCCAATACCCCGCTAATATAAGCTGATAGCTTTATAATGAAGGAATAATAAAATAGGATAAATATAGATAACCAATGAAGGGTGACGGATAGGGAAAAAGAATGTAAAAAGAGGTGGATAACGATGTGGGTCGATAAGTGAGTAGAGAAAATATATATATATATCTAAAGATTTCCAACCCCCGTTGCTTGTCTTGCGCGCGCGAGCGCTCGTCACACACACACACACACACACACACATATATATATATATAATATATATATATATATATATATATATATATATATATATATATATTTATATTTTTTTTTTTTTAAAAAAAAAAAATATATATATTATATAATCTCGTGCCGAATAACTAAAATGCGATTTTGGCTTAAATAGCAACGTACTTCTTGCCGAATAGGGCAAGCGAAAATTTGTGTATGCAATAATTTCGCAAAATTCATTCTGACCCTAACGAAAAAATATATTTCATTGTGTTTGTTTATTAATTAATTATTGTAAAGTTATATAAAATATATTTAGTTGGATTAGGGTAAATTAAATTAGTAAGTAAGTAAGTAAGTTTATTCAGGTATACACAAATACATTTACATACATTAAAATACATAGCAGCATATGTGTAGAGAACCTAGGATAACCCAAAAAAGTCAGACAGAGTGACTTATTTCCATTGTTATAATAAGGTTAGGTAAATTTTCTAAGGTTCTTTTGGTACAAAATCATTAGGTTAGGCAAGGTTCGTCATGAAACATTTTCCTGACGCGGGTCTTAGTTAGATGACCCGCCGATGCAGCTTTTATTGTTGATTCGCCGATACTCTCCCGGCCCGGGTCTTTTCCAGATGGTGACCCGGCCTTGGCTCCCTGTCTTGGGAGTGTCTGAGACCTATGTCTCCCATGGGAGGAGGTACAAGTACTCCCTCATCGTGTGGAAACAACTGTCCCCAGGCCTAGCCACGTTCCCCGCCCTCACGGAGCTCGGAGGGAGAAGCTTGGCCCCTTGTCTGCCATTTCCTACGCCCCAGGGGAACCGTAGGAATGGCAGTCTTGGGAGCTGCACATGGTGGCAAGCTCCAGCTTTGGCACCTACCCCTCCCTATAAGGGCTGGGCATGGTCCCCCTGGAGCTTTTAATTTTTATATTAACATAAATGAAAAAAAAATATATCTAAATGTACAAGAGAAAATATATATATATGCAATAATTTCGCAAAAATCATTCTGAATCTAACGAGAAAAATATATTTCACTGTGTTTATTATTAAATTATTGTAAACATATCAAAAATATATTTAGTTGGACTAACCTAAATTGAATTGCACTTGTTATAATAAGGATAGGTAAGTTTTCTGAGGTTCTTTTGGTACAAAATTATTAATTTTTACGTTAAGATAAATGAAAAAAAATATCTTTAAATGTATAAGAGAAAATTTTAGAAAGAACTTAATTTTAAAGAGTTCTTGCTAATTGAAGTTTACCTTTTCAGCACGACATATATATATATATATATATATATATATATATATATATATATATATATATATATATGTATATACAGATAGGTATCTTATAAAATGAAAAAGTTTTTATTGTAAAGGATGTGATATATATTTAGTAAAGTAAATATATTTTAAATTATAATATGTAATATAATTATTATTATATTATAATTTATATATATATATATTGAAATATATATATATATATAAAAAATATATTTATATATATAAATATTAATTAAATATATATTAATTTTATATTAATTATGTAAATATATAAAATATATTTATTATAATAAATAATATATTATAATAATATGTATTTTTATTTTATATAATTATTAATTTAGTTAATAAATAAAATATATTTTAAATATAAAAATTTAAAAAATTAATATGTAATAATTTTTTAAATTTAAATTTTATAATATATATTATATATATTTTAATATATATTATATATATATATATTTTGTAAAAATAATAGGTATTTTAAAATCATGATAGCTAAGTATTTACATCATGTATATATGCAATGTTGCAAGGCAACAACTGAAGGATTGAGGGTAAGTTTTTTCTCAGAGTAGCGCAGCGTAGGTTGACACCAGCCGCAGTCTCTCTGAGTGTGAGGCAACTGTCTGTGTGCCACCCACAATACGACCCTCCCCGTCCCTTCCCCTTCCCCAACATGGAGCAGGAGACGGCCTCCGGGTTTTCAGCAGTCAAGGAATAGGAAATTAGAAGATACAAAAACTTGAATACTTATGTCGTGAGTGAGGGATGGGAAAGTTATTCTAGTCTGGGTTAGATGCTTTCTTCCCCTAACCCTGTTTGCTTCTGTGGTGTGTGTTTACACGAGATGTGAGGTGCGCTGTTTCCTGGACGTTACTCGTAAACAGTTATCTTTTCTATGTTTTTTCGCTTTAGCGTAGACTGGTTCGCAGGTGACTGCTGCAGACCTCCTGGCCAGGTTGTCCCAACTTCGTTAACACCAGTATAACTTGTGTGGGTTTTGCCTTTGCTTGCGTAGTGTTGTACTCAAGCATTGTAGTTTGGGGTAGATCGTTGGGAAACACCTTAATACACTACTATATTCACAGCCATACACACTATACATACCTCCTTGCAGAGTTTTGTAATGGTCAGGCTTACGAGTCTGTTATACATGAGTACATAGATATATTAGACATCTTTTACTGGATTTTTTTATTCACTTGATGAAGTCCCTAGTGTGGGTGAAACGTAGCAAAATATTTTAACTGGCTTAAAAGGCATTCGACTCACCATTAACACGATGGTGAAGAAAATAGTGAAGTAAAGACTTCCTCTAGTATACGCTTTTGTTTGGACAATGAGCGAAACGTTATCCCAATAAAAACATATGCTGAATTTAGGGAAGGGAAGCCCTACCTTATAAACATGCTGAAATTATATGTCAGAATAAAGGAAGGTAAGAGAGAGAGATACAAAGATAAGTCGACTACATTTACTTGTACTCCAGGATGGTATTCAACCTTATAACTACTCTGAAGATTGATTCACAAGTTGAAAGAGCAAAGAAATAGAGAGAGAGGTGCAAGGAAAAGTACTTCAATGCATCAGCAAGTAACGAACAGATGACAGTGACATTAAGGGAAGAAACCTCGTGATGGGTGAGAGTAACCAGTGGGATTCTCCATGGTTCGGTACTAGGACCCTTGTTTTTCTTGATGTACGTAAGTGGTCTCCCAGAGAAGGTAACTTCCGATGTATCGCTGTTTTCTGATGTCGAGAAATTAATGAGCAGAACATTAACATTAGATGACAGAGATAAGCTACAAGAAGACTTGACACACTGCAGCAATGGTCCAACAAATGTCTACTACACTTTAGTCCAAAACAAGTGCAAGGTAATGCGAATCAGAGAAGGTGAAGGAACACCAGTTAAAGTACATAAACTGGGAGAGAAGAACGACAGAAAGCAACTAAAAAGAAGGACCTTGTAGAATTATTACGTTGAAAATGTCAGAGGAACATATGAATCAAATTACATCAACGTCGGATGCAGTTCTGGCAAATTTTAGAAATGACCTCGGAAGCATCAATAAGGAATTATTCATGAAGTTGTGCTCGACGTATGTCAGATCGATATAAAAATACACAGCTCCAGCGTATGGAGTCCACACCAGAGAAAACACGTTCAGACGTTGGATATAGTAGAGATTCGCAATTAAACTGATGCCAGAACTGAGAGGGTTGAATTATGAGAGGAGGCTCAGAAAACACATTCTCAGTGACAGCTTTCGAAGAGAGGCAAGACTAACGAAGACGTTATAATAAATTATAAGCTACTCGGTGTTTTCGGTAGAACATACAGAGAGAAACTGTTCCAACTGCGACACACAGAAACAAGGGGTCACAATTGGAAGTTGAAGACTCCTATGAGTCAACGGGATGTTAGGAAGTATTACAACCTCAGATTCAATGGCCTGTTAACCTGAGTGTAAAGGGAGCTTGGAGCAAAGAAACACAGTAGAAGATGTATTGAAATTGTATTTCTTTCAAAAATCAGCTAGATTAATTCCAAACTTTTATCTTTTCCTTCACCAAGTAATTGTGATTATATAAGACTTTTGTCTTTTCCTTCACCAAGTATAACAAAGTGCTATTTACACATATGTACACTATATACAAAGGAGTAGTGTTTAGTGCACGCCACAGTTGTCTAGGCTAAGCAGCAGCCAAAAGACAGACAACTTTCCACAACCAGCTCTATGCAGGAATTCCAATGACAAACTGCGAGTGGTAACCACGTCACCTTTGTCATTGTTAAACTCGCATTTTAATTGGCTGAACCGAGTCGTTGATTTGATGATGGGGCCCTCATCACCAAACCCTTAACGATGGTTCGCTGGTTGGAGGGGAGCCTATGTGGGTGTGTTTAACATGCTCCGAATAAAGGTTACATACTCTTTGCATGCAACAGGAAGTATTTCTTCAGTCATAGAGTTGTCAGGAAGTGGAATAGCCTAGAAAGCGACGTAGTGGAGGCAGGAACTATACATAGTTTTAAGACGAGGTTTGATAAAGCTCATGGAGCAGGGAGAGAGAGGACCTAGTAGCAATCAGTGAAGAGGCGGGGCCAGGAGCTATGAATCGACCCCTGCAACCACAAATAGGTGAGTACACGCACACACGCCCCGATGGCATGGTGGCTAGCGCTCTTGCTTCACGCACGGAGGGCCCGGGTTCAATTCCCGGCGGGGCCGAAACATTTCGAAGTGTTTCGTACACACACACACACACACACACACACACACACACACACACACACACACACACACATACATATATATATATATATATATACAACAGGCCTAGTGTCTAATCGACATGTGCCTAGGACAAAATGGTAACTAAAACTATGAATCGACCCCTGCAACCACAAATAGGTGAGTACAATTAGGTGAGTACAGGCCAATGTCATTGACATGTATGCAAAGTCATAAGGAAGCTAATCAGGAAAAGACTGGTGGAGCATCTTGAAAGGAATGACCTTATACACGATAACCAGCACGATTTCAGGGAGGGGAAAACCTGTATCACAAACCTACTGGAGTTTCACGACAAGGTGACACACGTAAGGCAGAAGAGAGATGGGGTGGGTAGACTGCATTTTCTTGGACTGTAAGAAGGGTTTCGACACAGTTCCACACAAGAGATTAGTGCAAAAGCTAGAGGAGTAGGCAGGAATAACAGGAAAGGCACTGCAATTAATCAGAAAATACCTGACATTGTATGTACATGACGGGGTGTCAGGGTGGGCGCCTGTGAAGAGCAGGGTTCCAACAAGGGTCAGTCCTAGGGCCAGTGCTGTTTCTGGTATATGTGAATGACATGACTGAAGAGATAGATTCAGAGGTGTCCCTGTTTGCAGATGACGTGAAGCTAATGCGGAGAATTCAAGTGAAGGAGGATCAGGAAGAACTACAAAGGGATCTGGACATCCTGCAAGCTTGATCCAACAACTGGCTCCTAGAGTTTAACCCCACTAAGTACAAAGTCATGAAGATTGGACAAGGTCAAAGAAGACCACAGACAGAGTACAGGATAGGGGGCTAAAGACTGCAAACCTCACTCAAGGAAAAGAATCTTGGGTGAGTATAATACCGAGTACATCTGAGGCGGACATCAGCCAAATAACTGCTGCAACATATCGACGCCTGGCAAATTTAAGAATAGCGTTTCGACACCTAAGTAAGAAATCGTTCAAGACTCTGTATACCGTGTACGTCAGGCCCATATTGGAGTATGCAGCACCAGTATGGAACCCGCACCTGGTCAAACACGTCAAGAAATTAGAGAAAGTGCAAAGATTTGCAGGAAGACTAGTCCCGGAGTTAAGGGGCATGTCCTACGAGGAAAGATTAAGGGAAATCAACTTGACGACAGTGGAGGACAAGAGAGATAGGGAACACATGATAACGACATACAAAATACTGAGAGGAATTGACAGGTGGATAGAGACAGGATGTTTCAGAGATGGGACACAGCAACAAGGGTTCACAGCTGGAAGGTGAAGACTCAGATGAGGGATGATAGGGAGTATTTCTTCAGTCATAGAGTTGTGGAATAGTCAGGAGAGTGAAGTAGTGGAGGCAGAATCCATACATAGATTTAAGAAGACATACGATAAAGTTCATGGAGCATGAGGAGAGTGAACCTAGTAGCGACCAGTGAAGAGGCGGGGCCAAGAACTGTGACTCGACCCCTGCAACCACAAATATATTGTAAGTGCGCACACGCTCTCGCTTCACGCACGGAGGGCCCGGGTTCTATTCCCAACGGGGCGGAAACATTTCGAAGTGTTTCCTTACACACACACACACTCACACACATACATACAACAGGCCTAGTGTCAAATCGACATGTGCCTAGGACAAAATGGTAACTAACACACGCACGGGACCAGGAGCTATGAATCGACCCCTGCAACCACAACTAGGTGAGTACACACGCGCCCGCGCGTAATAGGAAACCCTATAACATTTTTTACCAATCGGTAAGTGACCAGGAAAAATACAGAGATGAAACAGTTGCACTGTGCCACAAATTATTGAAACAAAAGTGTAACCAGAGGAAATAGGAAGAGAACACATCAAAGAACAATTTGATAAAAAGAATAATTGAGCGATTTTCCGGGAACCTGCCTCAAATTACCAGTTGTGGGAGAGTAAGGCGCTAAAAGGCTCATTCGGCCACAAATTAACTGTTGTTGGGTGAGAAATTATTACAATGATAAGCTAAACGAAATGGCCCAAACTGACATGGTCTAGAGGATGGTCAGAGGGAATTTTTTAAAACACAATTTGACACATCTTCAGTGTGTTGCTGCTGTATACAATATGAGAATTAAATGATTGTAGAGCCTGTATTGTGCGGCTACACTATTGTTTGAGAATTACAGTGTTGGGAACACACTATGAACCTTCTCAGTTGTATATGAGAGTTACATTGTGGAAAGACGTGTGGTGTATGTTCCTACTTGGATGAAGCTGCGACGGGCTTCAAGGTCCATGTATCTGAAGGTCTTCTGGGACTCCTTGAAGTTGGCGGCACCATCACCTTCACTGTAGCGTCTTGGACACATAGGATGCATAGCTGTAGTCCCACATCATCTGTAAGAAGGTGACTCCATTCTGATAATTCTGGGTTGCCGTTGGGTCTTCCTAGCTGGGGGTTCCTTACTGATGGGTAATGGGATATAAAGAGGCTTCTTCTCATATCGTTCACCTCTTCGTATTTTGCATTTTTTTACTCGGATATACGACAAAAGAGATCGCGAAGACCCAGTTGGTCTGCCGATCCACTGCAACAAAGCATCAGTGATTATTAGGGAAGCTATGCGAAGACCTACAAGAATGTGAATGGCCTGAGGGTTGAGACAGCTGCCCAGGGAGGAATAATTAACAGCCAATACGAAATTCTCACCATGTACCTTCATTGCTAGGAAGCGAGCTTTCTCTCTAGAGACAGTGTGAAACATTGAGACTGCTTCTATTGGGCTTCTCTAATAGGACCGTGGTCTTTAGGAAGGACTGGTCCGCTTGACGAGTCTGCAAGGATATTCTGCTGACTTGCTCCTTCAGTAAACTTGGGATCTCGAATTCTAACAGAACCTCTCAAGCGCTCTGGGAGTATCTGCCGCACTAGCTGGCTCGATGCAATACACGGAGATAGGAACGCAGGTAATGCTATCTGTGTTGCCTTGTGGACTCGTATTCCCAACAGTCTAAGTGACGGCAGTGCATGATACCGTTGGCGGTCTTCTAGTGAAAGCTTGAGTGCTTTCATGCATACTGATTTCTGAACTTCGGCGAATTCACTTAAATTTTTGACTTGCAGGAAGAGGGTGTCTACCTGCCTGGCGTCTACCTGGAGGATATTCCGGGGATCAACGCCCCCTCGGCCCGATCCACGACCAGGCCTCCCGGTGGATCAGAGCCTGATCAACCAGGCTGTTACTGCTGGCCTCACGCAGTCCAACGTACGAACCACAGTCCGGCTGTTCCGGCACCGACTTTAAGTATCTGTCCAGCTACCTCTTGAAGGCAACCAGGGGCCTTTTGGTAATTCCCCTTATGCATGGGGGGGGGGGGCTGTTGAACAGTCTTGGGCCCCGAACACTTACTGTGTTTTCTCTTAGTGTACCAATGGCGCCCCTACTTTCCACTGGGGGTATATTGCACCGCCTGCCCAGTCTTTTACTTTCGTAGGGAGTGATTTGTGTGTGCAGATTAGGGACCATTCCTTCTAGGATTTTCCAAGTGTAGATTATGATATCTCTCTCTCGCCTGCGTTCCAGCGAGTACAAGTCAAGTGATTCGAAGCGTTCCCAGAAATAATATATATATATTGGGTTCAGAATGATTTTTGCGAAATTATTGCATACACAAATTTTCGCTTGCCTTATTCGGCAAGGAGAGCGTTGCTATTTAAGCCAAAATGGCAAGTTTTACCTATTCGGCACGACATGTATGTATATATATATATATATATATATATATATATATATATATATATATATATATATATATATATACATACATACATATACACTTCATGACAGAATATTGCGAGTTTCCTCCTCGTGAAATTTCACTGTTTGACATGAGTTAGCCGACGATTTTTGACACACACATATGGCTAACAGAGCTAAGCCCAGTTAGCATCAGGGGGACACCAGGTGATCCAGATGACTCTGTGAGTCATAAGCTAACACAAGGCCAGGTGAGCGGCTGGCTGGTGGCGGCACTGAGTATTCATCGATCCGGCTGACAACAGTCTACCTGCCAGCCTTTATTTAGGCTATATACTCATTTCAAAGTAACCCATTAACCAAGGAATTGGTGCTGTCTTCTGTTTCCTGGGATCAAACTTTTGTTTAACTCCCATTGCCTTGCCGCTGTATGACTCATACTGGTTTAGCGCTTGCCCGTGAATATTATATTCGTTAACCTGTTGATCAGTGATTTCTACCCTGCTCATTCAACTCTGTTTCTATTGGGTCCACTCTGTCTCTTATCAACTCATCAGCACATTCCGCTGCATATCTTTCAGAACAAATTTTAAGTAATTTTCATAGCCACATGTATATTATTGTGGGCTCAGTACACCGCTCATATCTTTAGACGTGAGGAAGATTGTGAAGCAAATCTTGACAAGTGAGAAAAACTGTTAAGCAATTGTGACAGGTGAGGGCACACCGGGAATATTATCATACTGAAGAGTGAAGAAGATTTACGCTTCAGTATTATGTTCTAATATTCCCGGTGTTTCCTCACCTGTCACAATTGCTTAACAGTTTTTCTCACTTGTCAAGATTTGCTTCACGATCTTCCTCAAGCTTAAAGATCACGTCACATGTCAAGGTCACTTTACAATTTTCCTTACGCCTAAAGATCACCTCACATGTCAAGGTCACCACAATCTTTCTCACGTCTAAAGATCACCTTATAATCAACCTCACGTATCAAGGTCACTTCATAATCTTCCCCAAGTCTAAAGATCACCTTATAATCTACCTCACGTATCAAGGTCACTTCATAATCTTCCCCAAGTCTAAAGATCACCTTATAATCTACCTCACGTATCAAGGTCACTTTATAATCTTCCCCAAGTCTAAAGATCACCTTATAATCTACCTCACGTATCAAGGTCACTTCATAATCTTCCCCAAGTCTAAAGATCACCTTATAATCTACCTCACGTATCAAGGTCACTTCATAATCTTCCCCAAGTCTAAAGATCACCTTATAATCTACCTCACGTATCAAGGTCACTTTATAATCTTCCCCAAGTCTAAAGATCACCTTATAATCTACCTCACGTATCAAGGTCACTTCATAATCTTCCCCAAGTATAAAGATCACCTTATAATCTACCTCACGTATCAAGGTCACTTTATAATCTTCCCCAAGTATAAAGATCACCTTATAATCTACCTCACGTATCAAGGTCACTTCATAATCTTCCGCAAGTCTAAAGATCACCTTATAATCTACCTCACGTATCAAGGTCACTTCATAATCTTCCCCACGTCTGAAGATCACCTCACAGTCTTGGTAACATGTCTTCCAGTAGCTCACACTGCAGGTATCTCATCTCCACAACCTTGTTCGTAAAAACAACTTGATTATCACATTTCACTTTGTTATAGTAAATTTTCTCACTTGATAGGTCTTTCAGATGACTTAGAAAAAAAGTCACAGTACTATGGCTGCGATGACCCAAAACTTGCCTATAAATTGTTAAGGTCAGGTCAAGGTAGTGCCTTGATCTGCCTTCCTTGACTTTTCCTTCGCCTTCGAAACTCGCTAATGGGCCGGGGTCAGGCCGAAACGTCGTCTTCTATCCAATTTTTAGGTATCTTTGAAAGCTATATATTTCTTCAAATTTCACAGATAATGTATTTGTGAATGACTCACCGAGATAATGTATCTGCTTCTCACTAAAAGAACGTACCTGTTACTAAAAGAACGTACCTGTTACTAAAAGAACGTACCTGTTACTAAAAGAACGTACCTGTTACGTACCTGTTACTAAAAGAACGTACCTGTTACGTACCTGTTACTAAAAGAACGTACCTGTTATAAAAAAACATACATATTCGCCAAACGATCTGATCTGTTGCTCATTAGAAAACCGTATTTGTCAGTCATTCACCTAAAGAACGTATGTTACCTAAAGAACGTTTCAGTTAATCACTGGTCAAAAGAACGTATCTGTTAACCATTCGCCTAAAGAAAGTATCTGTTAAGACTCAACACAAATCAGTTTTTCACTTTTCCTGCCTGGTAGGTCAGCTACAAGCACGCGACCCACAACAAAATCCACAAATCAGTGTTGTGGCTCCGGTTTGAACTTTGATCAAGTCCTAAGCTTAGACTTCATTATGACCCACGACGGAGGGAAAGAGTCTTCACTTAACGTTTCCTCTCGCAGTTATGGGTTAGTAAGCCACATGTTTTCACGTTACATGGCTAAGCCATCACTCATGGCTTGCCTCTCTACAGGCTGGGTTCCCACAGTCAGAGGAACAGGCCATTAGTCTGTGTTGGGCTGAGAATAACCCCATTTGTCATTCTAAACGAGGAGAGCGTTGTAACAAGCCGCGTTTGTGGCTTGCTTGAGTTGCGTTTAGCCTGGCTTGCTCGTCATCAACCGCATCAATGTGTTGTGTTGTTTGGCCACATGCAACCGCATCAATGTTATGTTCAACTTAATCTGGGCATCACTGACCGTATCAACGTTATGTTCAACTTTAGTCTGGGCATCATCAACCGCATCAATGTTATGTTCAGCTTAGTCTGGGCATCATCATCCACATCAATGCTATGTTCAACTTAGTCTGGGCATCCTCATCCACATCAATGCTATGTTCAACTTAGTCTGGGCATCCTCATCCACATCAATGCTATGTTCAACTTAGTCTGGGCATCCTCATCCACATCAATGCTATGTTCAACTTAGTCTGGGCATACTCATCCACATCAGTGCTATGTTCAACTTAGTCTGGGCATCATCATCCACATCAATGCTATGTTCAACTTAGTCTGGGCATACTCATCCACATCAGTGCTATGTTCAACTTAGTCTGGGCATCCTCATCCACATCAATGCTATGTTCAACTTAGTCTGGGCATCCTCATCCACATCAATGCTATGTTCAACTTAGTCTGGGTAGCATCAACCACATCAATGCTATGTTCAACTTAGTCTGGGCATCATCATCCACATCAATGCTATGTTCAACTTAGTCTGGGCATCCTCATCCACATCAATGCTATGTTCAACTTAGTCTGGGTAGCATCAACCGCCTGTTCTTCACTGTCAGATTCAGGACTGTGTTAATTACATCAACGTTTCAATAACTTTTAGCGAATAATTTAACAATATAACCCGAGCTAACTGTATAACGTTTAACCAAATTAGCTAAAACGTCTAACTAGCACTATTTACAAACTTCTAACTTAAGTGAACGTCGTCAAGCTACTAACTAACGCTAATAACACCAAGCTTTTAACTAAAGCTACTTACACCAAGCTTCTAGTATTAATTACACAAAGCTTCTAACAAACGCTAATTACACTAAGCTAACTAACGCTAATTACACCAAGCTTCTAACTAACGCTAATTGCATCAAGTTTCTAACAAACGCTAATTACACCAAGCTTCTAAAAACGCTAATTACACTAAGCTAACTAACGCTAATTACACCAAGCTTCTAACTAACGCTAATTGCATCAAGCTTCTAACAAACGCTAATTACACCAAGCTTCTAAAAACGCTAATTACACTAAGCTAACTAACGGTAATTACACCAAGCTTCTAAAAACGCTAATTACACCAAGCTTCTAAAAACGCTAATTACACCAAGCTTCTAAAAACGTTAATTACACTAAGCTAACTAACGCTAATTACACCAAGCTTCTAAAAACGCTAATTACACCAAGCTTCTAAAAACGCTAATTACACCAAGCTTCTAAAAACGCTAATTACACCAAGCTTCTAAAAACGCTAATTACACCAAGCTTCTAAAAACGCTAATTACACCAAGCTTCTAAAACGCTAATTACACCAAGCTTCTAAAAACGCTAATTACACCAAGCTTCTAAAAACGCTAATTACACCAAGCTTCTAAAAACGCTAATTACACCAAGCTTCTAAAAACGCTAATTACACCAAGCTTCTAAAAACGCTAATTACACCAAGCTTCTAAAAACGCTAATTGCACCAAGCTTCTAACTAACGCTAATTGCACCAAGCTTCTAACTAACGCTAATTGCACCAAGCTTCTAAAAACGCTAATTACACCAAGCTTCTAAAAACGCTAATTACACCAAGCTTCTAAAAACGCTAATTACACCTAGCTTCTAACTAACGCTAATTACACCAAGCTTCTAACTAACGCTAATTACACCAAGCTTCTAACTAACGCTAATTTCACCAAGCTTCTAACTAACGCTGATTACACCAAACTTCTAACGCTAACTACATTCTATAGGTAGTAATAGCGGTAACTATACCATTGTCTAACCAGGCTGGCCATATATTTTTTTTTTTTTTTTTGACCATTTTTCTTTTTGGAAAGTTCTTCGCTGAACGTAAAATTGTGGCAACAGGCGACAAGTAGTATATAGTAAAATATCAATAAAACAGAAGACAGATGTACACAAACTTTCGTTCACATGTAGTGAGCGAAACTTTGCGTACCTCAAGCAGTAAGGGTTAATCTATTTTACTGAGTCATTTTGTTACCATTTTTTTCTTAAATATGGTTCTATTTTATTGCCACATCATTATCATCCAGATATTTATACTGATATCAAAGTGATATCCAAGTACTTTACTGCATCTAACTGTGTTATCCCATCATCTTTATTGCTGAAAATTATGTATACGTCGTGCCGAATAGGAAAAACTTGCGCTTTTGGCTTAAATATCAACGCTCATCTTGCCGAGTAAGACGAGCGAAAATTTGTGTATGCAATAATTTCGCAAAAATCATTCTGAACCTAATGAAAAAAATAAATATTTCATTGTGTTTGTTTATTATTAAATTATTGTAAACTTATCTAACATATATTTAGTTGGATTAGGCTAAATTAAATTTGTCCAAATTAATTTACTTTACTGGTTCCTAATAGGTATATGATAGGAAATATACAGTAGATATATTACACACACACAACAATCGCAAACAGGCGATCTTAACAATGCAAGACAAGTCACGGATGGGGAAATCTTAGCTCGTACTTTCACACTTCTCAGTGCATCATTGGGAACTGTGCTATGTTGCAAAAGTAGCAACAGGAGAAATGAGAAGTTTTCTCAGAGGATAACATGAGTGACTCCGCCAGTGTCAGAAAAAGGATTTTGTGAGAGAGACGCTGACGGAGTCACTCACGCTACTATCCTCTGAGAAAACTTCCCATCATTTCTGCTGTTGCTACCTTTGCAGCATTGCACAGCTAATGACGCACAGAGAAGTGTGAAAGTACTTGAGCTAAAGATTTTCACCCCCCTCCCCCCGTGACTTGTCTTGCATTGTTAAGATCGCCTGTTTGCGATTGTTTTGTGTGTGTGTGTGTGTGTGTGTGTGTGTGTGTAATATATCGACTGTCTATTTCCTATCATATGATACCTATTAGGAACCAGTAAAGCAAATTAATTTGGACAAATACTCCTCATTACTAAACAATCAAATTACACACAACATGAATTCTCTTTCATCAACATGCAATAGACATTTTTGCGACGGTAATAATTACCAATAAATCCATTACAATGTCAAGAGGGATTATACACTAATGAATTGTGTAATTATTCCATTAACTGTATACAGTTGTTGTATCTATCTTTTCCATTAGCTTAATAAAAATGTTTTAGATATATGCACTTTCCAAGTAAATAACTACTAGATAAATAGCAAATTAATATATGAGGTAACACAGTGTCATTCTTCACCCTCATTTTAAGTACGTTCATTTTCTTACGCTGTTCCCAACGTCATTTTCTGAGCGCTTCCTGTAGACTTACAACAGGGTTTTTTAATTAATTCTTTAGGCGTTTAGCGCCTGCCTGCGAAAACCAGGCATGCAAGGAGTAAATTAGGAGATAATAGTGTAAAGGGACCAAGACTCTTTAGCAGTGTCCATTCATACATAAGGGGGACTTAACATAATAATGTTCAAGAGAGAACTAGAAAAGTTCCTCAAGTCAGTTCTTGATTAGCCAGGCCTTGGTTCCTACTATCGACTGCATTCTGCTAGCACCAACAGCCTGATTGATCAGACCATCAGCCAGGAGGCTTTTAGCAAGAGTTCCTCCAAGGAGAAGGATACCTTGATGATAGCGATGGGCGGTTTATCCAAGGAATTGAAGCTACACTTCCCCTCCTCGGATCGAACCAGATTACTTCCCATTCCAGGCACTGTATCACCTTTACGGGTTTAGCGCTCCCCGTGAGATAACGTTGACGTGAAAGTCCTGGAAGTGTATCGATTCATAAACACGAACACTGACTTGAAGCTTTCCAAGATCCAGGAAGACCAGGGCAGTGTGTAGGTCCAGCTGCTGCTGCTAGTGTCAGCTGAGTGAGAACTGGTGCTGCTAGTGGTCAGATGAGTGAGAACTGGTGCTGCTAGTGGTCAGATGAGTGAGAACTGGTGCTGCTAGTGGTCAGCTGAGTGAGAACTGGTGCTGCTAGTGTCAGCTGAGTGAGAACTGGTGCTGCTAGTGTCAGCTGAGTGAGAACTGGTGCTGCTAGTGTCAGCTGAGTGAGAACTGGTGCTGCTAGTGGTCAGCTGAGTGAGAACTAGTGCTGCTAGTGGTCAGCTGAGTGAGAACTGGTGCTGCTAGTGGTCAGCTGAGTGAGAACTGGTGCTGCTAGTGTCAGCTGAGTGAGAACTGGTGCTGCTAGTGTCAGCTGAGTGAGAACTGGTGCTGCTAGTGGTCAGCTGAGTGAGAACTAGTGCTGCTAGTGGTCAGCTGAGTGAGAACTGGTGCTGCTGGTGGTCAGCTGAGTGAGAACTGGTGCTGCTGGTGGTCAGCTGAGTGAGAACTGGTGCTGCTGGTGGTCAGCTGAGTGAGAACTGGTGCTGCTGGTGGTCAGCTGAGTGAGAACTGGTGCTGCTGGTGGTCAGCTAGTGAGAACTGGTGCTGCTGGTGGTCAGCTGAGTGAGAACTGGTGCTGCTGGTGGTCAGCTGAGTGAGAACTGGTGCTGCTGGTGGTCCGCTGAGTGAGAACTGGTGCTGCTGGTGGTCAGCTGAGTGGGAACTGGTGCTGCTGCTAGTGTCAGCTGAGTGGGAACTGGTGCTGCTGCTAGTGTCAGCTGAGTGGGAACTGGTGCTGCTGCTAGTGTCAGCCGAGTGGGAACTGGTGCTGCTGCTAGTGTCAGCCGAGTGGGAACTGGTGCTGCTGCTAGTGTCAGCCGAGTGGGAACTGGTGCTGCTGCTAGTGTCAGCCGAGTGGGAACTGGTGCTGCTGCTAGTGTCAGCCGAGTGGGAACTGGTGCTGCTGCTAGTGTCAGCCGAGTGGGAACTGGTGCTGCTGCTAGTGTCAGCTGAGTGGGAACTGGTGCTGCTGCTAGTGTCAGCTGAGTGGGAACTGGTGCTGCTGCTAGTGTCAGCTGAGTGGGAACTGGTGCTGCTGCTAGTGTCAGCTGAGTGGGAACTGTGCTGCTGCTGCTGGTGTCAGCTGAGTGGGAACTGGTGCTGCTGCTAGTGTCAGCTGAGTGGGAACTGGTGCTGCTGCTAGTGTCAGCTGAGTGGGAACTGGTGCTGCTGCTAGTGTCAGCTGAGTGGGAACTTTAGCTGTGAGTGGAACTCTGCTGCTAGTGTCAGCTGAGTGGGAACTGGTGCTGCTGCTAGTGTCAGCTGAGTGGGAACTGGTGCTGCTGCTAGTGTCAGCTGAGTGGGAACTGGTGCTGCTGCTAGTGTCAGCTGAGTGGGAACTGGTGCTGCTGCTAGTGTCAGCTGAGTGGGAACTGGTGCTGCTGCTAGTGTCAGCTGAGTGGGAACTGGTGCTGCTGCTAGTGTCAGCTGAGTGGGAACTGGTGCTGCTGCTAGTGTCAGCTGAGTGGGAACTGGTGCTGCTGCTAGTGTCAGCTGAGTGGGAACTGGTGCTGCTGCTAGTGTCAGCTGAGTGGGAACTGGTGCTGCTGCTAGTGTCAGCTGAGTGGGAACTGGTGCTGCTGCTAGTGTCAGCTGAGTGGGAACTGGTGCTGCTGCTAGTGTCAGCTGAGTGGGAACTGGTGCTGCTGCTAGTGTCAGCTGAGTGGGAACTGGTGCTGCTGCTAGTGTCAGCTGAGTGGGAACTGGTGCTGCTGCTAGTGTCAGCTGAGTGGGAACTGGTGCTGCTGCTAGTGTCAGCTGAGTGGGAACTGGTGCTGCTGCTAGTGTCAGCTGAGTGGGAACTGGTGCTGCTGCTAGTGTCAGCTGAGTGGGAACTGGTGCTGCTGCTAGTGTCAGCTGAGTGGGAACTGGTGCTGCTGCTAGTGTCAGCTGAGTGGGAACTGGTGCTGCTGCTAGTGTCAGCTGAGTGGGAACTGGTGCTGCTGCTAGTGTCAGCTGAGTGGGAACTGGTGCTGCTGCTAGTGTCAGCTGAGTGGGAACTGGTGCTGCTGCTAGTGTCAGCTGAGTGGGAACTGGTGCTGCTGCTAGTGTCAGCTGAGTGGGAACTGGTGCTGCTGCTAGTGTCAGCTGAGTGGGAACTGGTGCTGCTGCTAGTGTCAGCTGAGTGGGAACTGGTGCTGCTGCTAGTGTCAGCTGAGTGGGAACTGGTGCTGCTGCTAGTGTCAGCTGAGTGGGAACTGGTGCTGCTGCTAGTGTCAGCTGAGTGGGAACTGGTGCTGCTGCTAGTGTCAGCTGAGTGGGAACTGGTGCTGCTGCTAGTGTCAGCTGAGTGGGAACTGGTGCTGCTGCTAGTGTCAGCTGAGTGGGAACTGGTGCTGCTGCTAGTGTCAGCTGAGTGGGAACTGGTGCTGCTGCTAGTGTCAGCTGAGTGGGAACTGGTGCTGCTGCTAGTGTCAGCTGAGTGGGAACTGGTGCTGCTGCTAGTGTCAGCTGAGTGGGAACTGGTGCTGCTGCTAGTGTCAGCTGAGTGGGAACTGGTGCTGCTGCTAGTGTCAGCTGAGTGGGAACTGGTGCTGCTGCTAGTGTCAGCTGAGTGGGAACTGGTGCTGCTGCTAGTGTCAGCTGAGTGGGAACTGGTGCTGCTGCTAGTGTCAGCTGAGTGGGAACTGGTGCTGCTGCTAGTGTCAGCTGAGTGGGAACTGGTGCTGCTGCTAGTGTCAGCTGAGTGGGAACTGGTGCTGCTGCTAGTGTCAGCTGAGTGAGAACCAGGCACAGTTTGGGTGGCCAACGTGGCCAGACAGGGTCGACAGATGTTCTTCGACGACCGTTAGACAGACCTGTATTGAGAGTTTTCAGTGACCACCAGGTGACAGGCTTACTATAAATACCAGTGACTACAGTGAATGATAACTCACGCAGAGTCAGTCAAAGTCAGCTGCTCTAAAAATACATATTTTCGAAAGCAAAATATGTATTTATAGATATATCGTTTTATTAATTGTCAATGTATACAAATTAAAATATGGAATTTTTAAATTTTGTACGCAGTCTAACCTGGCACCTTCACCAGTCCTTGATGGAACGAACATACCAGGATATAATTCAACTCAATCTACAACCTGTGTTAGGTTAGCGTAACTTTTGTTAATATTATTTAACATCAGCTAAAAATATTACTTTCGTGATGTTCGGACTAGTTTTTGAGAAGTTATTATAACAATGATTTTAAACTTTGGTAGGCAAAATGATCGTCGTATAACAGTGACACAAAAGCAGTTTGGACACTATATTTACACAACGTTTGGAGACCAAGTCTGGTCTCCAAGCAAAACGCTTTCTATTTAAAGTTTGAAAACTGCTTTTATGTGCTTGTTTCTCTGTCAACATTTTATGCCCCTTACTCAGAATGATCTAAGAATATCGACACGCAGAGTGCTCTCTAATCTCTGTTATATAGGGATTATATTTGTTATTGTGAATGTAAATTTCCGAACTTAATGACCCAAGTGCTTAATAGACCTACACGAAAATTGTAACCAAATTATGCGTGGTCACATTAACTCAGCAAGGATGAGAGATTTGTCCTGGGACTATTGTTACTGAATAACGAATGTAGACAAATGTAGACAACAACAAATAACAAGGGATAGACAGCAAAAAATAACAGTGGGCAGACAGCAACATTTTGCACTCTGGCATGATTTGTCTCGTTAACACGTAAGATGTCAGTTAAATCTTGTAAATTTCTGCCTACATTCGGTGTAAACTTGTCTTTAATTTGGCGTGTTTCGTCATAGTTTTAGTCATATTATATTCTTTGTTTAGTTTAGAAGTTATGGTTTATGACTGGACCTCGAGGACAATAATCCCAGGCACTATGAGATATTCATAAATGATGGTGACTGGAACAAGATGACAAGAGAATGTAGCGACACGCAATGCAGAACAAGCCTTGATAAGGTTGAGGAGTGGACCTTATCAAGTCTACAAGAAAAGAGTAGAAGTTCAGATCACAGGTGGCATTGTGAATGTAGGGCCTTGTTTGGGTAAGTTATCTAGCAGGTGTGAGAGGTTTTGCTAGGCTGAAAAAATCTTCATTCTACTTAGCGGTGTTGTGCACCTTGACATTTGCTTCAGCCACTTCCTCCTATTCCTCTCAGTTTGTGTTAAACTGAATTTTGGTCAGAATTGTGCGAGTTTGTTTGTGTGCATGACGCATACGTTGTTTGTGTTGTGGATGGTATATGCGTATTTTTGTTCCTGAACTTTTACATCAAGGCTTCGTGTAAGCTCACTCAATTTTGGTTCTGGCATCATGATGAAAATATATGTGTATGAGGTCTTCTTTGTTGGTGGGGTTTTAGCATAGTCTAAACTTGTGATGATGATCGTCTTTTAGGTAACAGAAATCAAGGAAGGGGAATGGATTTGACTTTTTCTCTGTAAACTGGATGGACTAATCTGCCATGTTGAGTTTGCTGGAACTCTTCAAGGGCGAATTGCCTTGAAGAGATGAGTAGGTGATTGATGTTACAGTCAGAGGACATGTAGGGATCCTGTCAGTAAAGCATTCCATTTTCAGGTTCTGCATGTATGGTGATGTCAAAGTTCATCACCATACTCAAGGGGTCACTCAGGACCATACCAAATTTTTATCTGTAGAAAGAGTTATTGAAAGAAGATACAATCTTTTAAGGACAAAAGTCCATTTCAGGAGTGATGATCCAGTGTAGCAGAGCAATAACCTAGTCCGTGGAGACACAAAAAGATGTCAAGATTGTCCAGTTTCTTGTTTTTGATATCGAAGTTTCTTAATTCGTGGATGAGGTTTTCAGTGTCAGATGTGTGAATCACTAATTTTGCCTAGCAGCTTAGATAGGTTCTTAGAGGGCTCCTGCGGGGCACCGTAAATTCAATAAGTAATAAGCCTCATGGGAGCATTGGCTTTGTGGGTTTTGGGTAAGCCGTACATATTGGCTATTTTCGGGTTGTTGGGAACGGGGTACCAGAGACTTGTTCCTTGGGGCGTCTCCAGAATCATACAGGAGTTGGAGAGGCATTTTGGTTTCTTTATGCCACAGGAACTAATAATTTCATTGGATTTGTTATCGTTGCGGTCCATCATTTTTGCCTGTGTTGGTGTTCATGGAGTTCTTGATGTTCTTTAATTTGGCAATATTTTTGAGTGTCTGTATGGATCTCGTCAGACTAAAGGAACACAAGTACACATGCATAATCCATAACATAAACACTTTATGCACCATATGCACAGACAAACTTTCACACCTTATGAAGTGGGACATGGCTAAACTTACCATAACAGAGGACGATAGGGTTAAGAATAAGTGCCTGAAAGAGGTCATCATCAAGGCACACAACACCATTGAACAGAATCAAAGTGCTTTCTGCCTAGAAGAATGTTTCACATCTACTGCTAAATAATCTTCCTACACAAGGCCTTCCCCCCACACACACATACACGATGCCACTTGTGACCTGACTTCCCGCTGACCTGTCTTTGCTACATATGACATAACTTCGTCTCTCCACTTCTCTGCAGTGTCTGTTATGGAGTGGCTTAATAATTTTTTGTAGATTTAGGACAGGTGATCTAAAATGGTCTTGATCTGAATTAGTATCTTTTAATCTATTTGTTAATTGTTTAAAATATAATTTTAATTTTGTTTATTTCTAGTAATTGCATTAATTTGGAAAACGAATATATACTTCCCATATGTATCATTTTTTTTTTCAAACCAAGACGACTTAAGCTAGTAAGTTTCTTTACTAGAACTAACCATACTACTGAAGATACCTTTTGGGGTTAAAAAAAAAATACGTGAGTACTTGAAATCATTATCTCTAATTATTTTTGTTTCTTTTTGAGAGAGCAAAAAGCTTTGTGGGTTATGGCTCATGAAAGTTTGAGCAATATGCACGGAATTAGTAGTTAGGGCGGCTAGAGTGGTTGAAGGGAGGAGGAAGCTGGAATAACAAGAAGCCTCCGGGTGCTGCAGGCTTCCAGCGTCTGCTACAAATGTGTAATAAGCGAACCGTGCTCCTCCGAGCAAGTGTCAACAATGTGGCCGCTTTTAAGACCCTGTGCTTCGAGTAGAACGCATTTTGGTTTCATCTGGCAGAATCTCGGATTCTTAAACCAAGTGAAATTCGAGGCTACAGCTGTAGGGGAAAATATAATTTTTCTGAATGCAGAGGTTATAGAGTTAATTTGTTACCGTTAATGTCAATTACGCTGCATGTGGGTAATTAAGGGTGCAGTGCACCTGTACACCAAGAATACCATAATCCCTAAAATAGACATATAAAAGTAAACTATGTATGTACACACTAAGTAATGCACATGGTGAAGAGACAGGTACATAGTAAGTTTTATTAGTCACAGTAAGCGATTTCTCTACACTTGTCTTCATCACATTAATTATCTGCAATACGCCTCTGTAAACAACAATACATTTTGCTGTATAAACACAGACACACACAACTCCCGTTACATATACACTGAAAGATTCAGACCTTTGGGTGCATATATACTGGAAAATACACGCCTCCAAGGCGTATATATATATATATATATATATATATATATATATATATATATATATATATATATATATATATATATATATATATATATATATATATATATATATATATATATATATATATATATATATATATATATATATATATATATATATATATATATATATATATATAAATGCACAGTGAGAGATACTTCTCGATAGACAATCAGAAATGCGCATCTCTTCCATATACACTGACACAAACACCACTCAGTGTATATACACTGAGAAATACACTTGCATAGATTATGTTGTCTTTTGAAACGCATGAATGTAATAAAGTTCGTAGAATATTGTCATTACTGATTGCTTGGAAAAATAGTTCCCTCGGTGAGGTAAACGTTTATATCGACCTTTAACCTAGACTCTTTAAAGAATTAAGAGCAACATCCGGGGGAAGATAATGACATCCTGGTTGTTAGCCCCTTTGTGAAAGAACCTCAGTAGAGCTATAAATTTTTATTATTAGTATTATTATTATTATATAATTATTATTATGATACTGATGTTATTAACGTAAAATGTTTAACCCGTGTGAGCTGTTCAACGCAAGAAATTACAGACAACACGAGAAGTCTTCATCTAGTGACATTGTTTTATATATTTATCAACGCGGTATTTTCGGATTCAGTATCAACCTTCTTCAGTTTCAATGCCAGAAATACCATCAACAGTATTGTGGAGAAAATAAGAACAAATTTTTTTTAAGAAAATGAAAAAAAATAGGAATAGTTTGTAAGGCGTCCCGTTTCTCGATTGCTGGCGCACTCAGCTCTCATATTGACGTCCGCGGTTCGATCCTCTGGGTGGAAACATTAGCACGTGTTTAGTTAAAACACGTTGTCCCTCTTCACCTAGCAGTAGAAATGTACTGGATGATAGCCGACTGATGTGGGTCTTATCTTGAGGACAAAATTGACCTAATTTGTCTGAATTGCTCTGCATAACAAGGGGCTTTCTATATAGTAGTAAGTCATTGATGTCAGCTAGGCCTGTATACCTTGTACATGTACTTGTAGAAATAATAATATAATAATAATATTATTATTATTATTACCAGTCTCGTGTTAACATCACAGGGAATGAGAGAGCTCTTGAACTGGCAGAAATGGAAGCCTGACAAGAAAATATAGAGTAAAGGTTTGGAGAAGCTCTGCAGCAACGTACAAGGAACGTTCAAATTAAGAATATACACGAATGGTTCAGTGAGAGAAGAGCATTGCCATATATCATATCTGTGGCCCAAGGCCCGGGGTGTCTTCAGGGCAAAAACCGGTTACTCCATGGCAATTTCCAATGGTGCCAACCTTGGTCATGGATTCCCATGTCAGAATATGAACAAGTCCTTGTTAGGCTGGGAAATTGTGAATCTGTACAGCATTACCAAAAATGCTCAGTAATAACCCACATGACGCGGAAACTCAGAAGGTTAATTGTTCTGTATATTTCGATCCCCTTCTGGGGTCCTCTTCAGCTGATTCATTAGTGAATCAGCTGAAGACCAAGAATAAATAGGGAAGGTTACACCTCACCCCGTAACCGTGAGTGGAGGGACGTGTCAAGTGGTTGGGTGAAAAGACAAGTCCTGAAGTGAAGCTAAAAATTTGGGTAGGAAGTTTCTTTGTGCTGTGTGATTCACATTGCCACCACAAACGCAAAATCATAGAATCTGCTCTCAGCTACCACTCTCAATTTCAACATCTCACTGTGACAGTGAAAACCAGACATCATTTCAACATTCGCCCTCTAGAAGTACATACCAGCGCCCAACCTAATACAGAAAGCCAGCACATCAGCAGTTACATAGCACAAAGGAACTTCCTACCCAAATTTTTAGCTTCACTTCTGAACCTCTGCCTTTTCACCCATCCACGTTTACGGGGTGAGGTGGAACCTTCCCTATATATTCTTGTTCTGATTTCACTTATGTATCTGCGGAAGAGGACCCCAGAATGAGATCGAAATATAAAGACGAATTAATCTTTTGAGTTTGTCTCCATGTGAGATATTATTGAATACTGACAAGTGTTCAATACGCTTTAGTTATCCATTACCAAAAACATTTATAAGGCGAATCATTTGTTTTCGGTAGGAAAGATGGAAATAGTAGAGCAGGGACAGTGGTTGCTCTTCGTCCGAGGAAGTAGAGCTACCTTTTCTTTAGATCTAACCTGGCTAACCTACTATTCACTAGACTATAGCCCCTTCGGTTATTCCGCATAAGCACTTATCTAATGCAGCACCACTGACCTACCCATCCCCTCCCCGCCCTCAGTAACTCATTTACCACTAGCGCCTAGCAACGTATTTGCTTCACTAACGTATTACCAGTTACCTAACCCCACTAATGCATTGCCACGTATCAACTCTGGCCTGGTCTCAGACCGGGCCGCGGGGGCGTTGACCCCCGAAACCCTTTCTAGGTATCTCCAGGTATAACCCCCACTAACACACAGCCACGCGTCTATCCCTACTAACACATAACTACTTAGTTACTCATACTAACCAATAACTACGTAGTTACCCCACACTAATGCATAGCTATGTATCTCCCCCCTCACACAAGGGCATAGCCAGGTATGTACCTCCACTGGCACACTACCACTGATCAACCCTTCCCCCCTCTCACACTACTAACGCACTGCTACGGATCAGTGGGAGTGCTTTCTGCTACACGCACCAATGGCAATCTCCCATTGGCTGCTGTTGGAATAGTGCCGATGGCAAATTAGTGGCCTCGTTGAAGGCATTGACACCGAACAAAATTGGCAGCCTCTCGCTGTACAGAGAGAGGTAGTCACTATGGCACTTGGCCGTGTTGGTATTGTGTTGGCACTGTAGGTTAGGATGTATTGATGATGGTACTTTTATCGTGTGTTTGTGTGTGTGTGCTATGTATTGAAAATTACACTAGCAGTTCTTAAAATTTCAAATAATCTTTACTGACTTCAGGTGCACTCGAAGTCGGGACACGATAAGCTGTAGCTGCTGAAAGGTCTCTCTCTCTCTCACACACACACACACACACACACACACACACACACACACACACACACACACACACAACCACACACACACACACACAACACACACACACACACACACACACACACACACACACACACACACACACACACACACCCATCAACGCGGTATTTTCGGATTCAGTATCAACCTTCTTCAGTTTCAATGCCAGAAATACCATCAACAGTGGTGCGTGGTGAGGTATCACAGTGGGCGCCTGTGACGAGCGGTGTACCGCAGGGGTCAGTCCTAGGACCAGTGTTATTCCTGGTATATGTAAATGACATGACGGACGGGATAGACTCAGAAGTGTCTCTATTCGCGGATGATGTGAAAATAATGAGGAGAATCACATCGGAAGAGGACCAGGCAGGGCTGCAAACAGACCTGGACAAGCTTGACATCTGGTCTAGCAACTGGCTTCTCGAATTCAATCCCTCCAAATGCAAAGTCATGAGGATCGGAGAAGGGCAAAGAAGACCGCTGACAGAGTACAAGCTAGGCGGACAAAGGCTACAAACCTCGGCAAAGGAGAAAGACCTTCGAGCGAGTATAACGCCTAGCACGTCTCCGGAGGCACACATCAACCAGATAACTGCGGCAGCATATGGGCGTCTGGCAAACCTTAGATTAGCGTTCCGTTACCTTAACAAGGAATCGTTCAAGACACTGTATACCGTGTACGTCAGGCCCATACTAGAATATGCAGCACCAGTCTGGAACCCACATCTGGTCAAGCACGTAAGGAAACTAGAGAAAGTGCAAAGGTTTGCGACAAGGTTAGTTCCACAACTCAGGGGTCTGTCTTATGAAGAAAGGTTGAGGGAAATAGGACTAACAACACTGGAGGAAAGAAGGGTCAGAGGAGACATGATAACGACATACAAAATACTGCGGGGAATTGACAAGGTAGATAGTGACAGGTTGTTTCAGAGAGGGAACACAGAAACAAGGGGACACAACTGGAAGCTGAAGACTCAGATGAGTCAAAGGGATGTTAGGAAGCATTTCTTCAGCCACAGAGTAGTCAGGAAGTGGAATGGACTAGAGAAAGATATAGTGGAGGCAGGAACCATACATAGTTTTAAGACAAGGTATGATAAACCTCATGGAGCAGGGAGAGCAGAGACCCAGTAGCAGACAGCGAAGAGGCGGGGGCCAGGAGCTGAGTCTCGACCCCTGCAACCACAATTAGGTGAGTACAATTAGGTGAGTACACACACAACCACACACACAACCACACACACAACCACACACACAACCACACACACACACACACACACACACACACACAACCACACACACACAACCACACACACACACACACAACCACACACACACACACCACACACACACACAAACACACACACACACAACCACACACACACACAACCACACACAACCCCACACACAAACAACCACACACACACACACACACACACACAACCACACACACATACATGGGGTTCCACAGGGGTCAGTCCTAGGACCGGTGCTGTTTCTGGTATTTGTGAAAAACATGACGGAAAGAATAGACTCAGAAGTGTCACTGTTTGCAGATGATCTGAAGTTGATAAGAAGAATTCTATCGAACAAAGACCAGGCGGAACTACAAAGGAATCTGGACAGGCTGCAGGCCTGGTCCAGAAGCTGGCTCCTGGAGTTCAAACCCACCAAGTGCAAAGTCATGAATATTGGGAAGTTCAAAGAAGACCGCAGACGGAATACAGTCTAGGGGGACAGAGACTACAAACCTCTCTCAAGGAAAATGATCTTGGGGTGAGTATAACACCAGGCACATCTCCTGAGACGCACATCAACCAAATAACTGCTGCAGTATGTTGGCGCCTAGCAAACCTAAAAATAGCATTCAGACATCTCATTAAGGAATCGTTCAGGACCCTGTACACCGTGTATGTTAGGCCTATATTGGAGTATGCAGCACCAGTTTGGAACCCACACCTAGCTAAGCATGAAAGGAAATTAGAGAAAAGTGCAAAGGTTTGCAACAAGGCTAGTCCCGGAGCTAAGGGGCATGTCCTACGAAGAAATGCTAAGGGAAATCGGCCTGACGACACTAGAGGACAGGAGAGATACGGGAGATATGATAACAACATAAAATACTGAGAGGAATTGACAAGGTGGACAGAGACAGGATGTTCCAGAGATAAGACACAGCAACAAGAGGTCATAATTGAAAGTTGAAGACTCGGATGAATCACAGGGATGTTAGGAAGTATTTCTTCAGTCACAGAGTTGTCAGGAAAGGGATTAGTCTGACAAGTGATGTAGTGGAGGCAGGATCCATACATAGCTTTAAGAAGAGGTATGATAAAGCTCATGGAGGAGGAAGAATGACCTAGTAGCGACCAGTGAAGAGGCGGGGCCAGGTGCTGTGAATCGACCCCTGCAATCACAACTAGGCGAGTGTAACTAAGTGAGCACACACACACACACACACACACACGTGATTAGAGAATGCATATAAAAGTGTATAAAATAGTTTTCTCCTCACTGGGTGAGAATTTAATCAAAGTACAACGTACAAAAACAGACGCACCATTAAGCTCAGTATTACAGAACTAATTATGTTTTAAGCTGAAAGAAGAAGAAATATCAGCTCCTGTCCGTTACCAGAACTGCCAACATTCTTGCTTCTGTGCAGTGCAAGTCTTACCAGACCTGCGAATATTCTGTTTTTTGCACAGTGCCAGTATTACCAAACCTGCGAATATTCTAGACTGAACAAAGGCAATGTTGTAAGCACCATGAATGACCCCTGCTTCTTCAGAGCACCAGTGTTGCCAGAACTGCGAATATTCTTGCCTCTGCTCAGTTCAAGTGTAACCAGAACTGAATACTCTTGCCTGCTCACATTGCTAGCGTGCTGAGTCGATTAAAGCAATTTATCGGAAGATCTAGGCAAGCTTTATGTGTGTCTTAACGTAGCTCTGAGTATCAGCGTCCCAGGGAGGCCCAGCAGTGATTTAGTCAGCACAGTTTGAATATTAATCTGCTATCTCACAGGAGTTTAGGAAAGCGCATTTAAACTTCTTTGTAGACTTCTTCTAAGCTTCTACGTTTTTCGCATTGCTATAAATGCCTCAAGGACGAGAGAGAGAGAGAGAGAGAGAGAGAGAGAGAGAGAGAGATAGATAGATAGAGATAAATAAATAAATAAATAAATAAATAAATGGATGTTAATTTGCAAGATGACTAGTCAGCTCTCTTATAAAGCTCTTGTATATTTTTTTGAAATGTGGCGCAACCAAAGCTGGAGACCTTTCAACGCGATATTCAATTTTTCATGCACTTTTTCAGTCGCATTGGGAAAAAAATATAAAAAACATAGAGGAGAGCTTCGAAAAAGAACCGACCGTACTATGAACAGGTAACAATTTCCAAGAATTTTCTTGATCTGTCAAACATTCTCAAGTAACTGTGACGGTTGTTTATGAATGTGATTGAGAGATGACGATAGTTCTTGGAGTTCTGTTTTAATCATAATGGTTAAATTGCTTATTAAGACACCACTTGTTTCCTGTCATCTCATTAACTAATTTATTATCTTTTTACATTAATTTAATCGTTTTTCGCTATAATTCATTTGCTTGTTTATTTTGCTGTGTGTGTGTGTACACTCACATAGTTGTATTCACCTGTTTGTGGTTGCAGGGGTCGAGTCATAGCTCCTGGCCCCGCCTCTTCACTGGCCGCTACTGGGTCACTCTCCCTGCGTTATGAGCTTTATCATACCTCTTCTTAAAGCTATGAATGGAACCTGCCTCTACTACATCGCTTCCCAAACTATTTCACTTCCTGACAACTCTGTGACTGAAGAAATACTTCCTAACATCCCTGTGATTCATCTGAATCTTCAACTTCCAACTGTGTCCCCTTGTTGCTGTGTCCCATCTCTGGAACATTGTCTCTGTCCACCTTGTCAATTCCTCTCAGTATTTTATATGTCGTTATCATGTCCCCCCTATCTCTCCTGTCCTCCAGTGTCGTCAGGTCGATTTCCCTTAACCTCTCCTCGTAGGACATACCCCTTAGCTAAGGGACTAGTCTTGTTGCAAACCTTTGCACTTTTTCTTGCTTCTTTACGTGCTTGGCTAGGTGTGGGTTCCAAACTGGTGCTGCATAATCCAATATGGGCCTAACGTACAGTGTACAGGGTCCTGAACGATTCTTTATTAAGATGTCGGAAAGCTGTTCTTAGGTTTGCTAGGCGCCCGTATGCTGCAGCAGTTATTTGGTTGATGTGCGTCTCTGGAGATGTGCCTGGTGTTATACTCACCCCAAGATCTTTTTCCTTGATTGAGGTTTGTAGTCTCTGGCCCCCTAGACTGTACTCTGTCTGCGGTCTCCTTTGCCCTTCCCCAATTTTGATGACTTTGCACTTGGTGGGGTTGAACCCCAGGAGCCAATTGCTGGACCAGGCTTGCAGCCTGTCCAGATCCCTTTGTAGTTCTGCCTGGTCCTCGTCCGATTGAATTCTTCTCATCAACTTTACATCATCTGCAAACAGGGACACTTCTG